>OZ020291.1:11374603-11428325 GCA_963971205.1 Aethes cnicana
AGCCCGCGCGCGTCGAGCGCCAGGAGGAGTGGCAGTCGGTGAGTGGCTGACTACGTTTACACTGTACCACACGGCGGACACGGCCTATAAAAAAGATTGTCTGTGCGTGCGCGGACGTCTGTACACTTGTAAATGTGTATGTATACCAATACGCGGGCCTACATGTTGACTAATGATTCACTCTCCATCTCCGAATGAAACAAACGACGGTAAGAGCGAGTTGGGCGCGAGTTGCGCGCCGGCTAGATTCAGGCGAGTGATTCCGTGGCCATTGTGTATGTAGTACCTACTATTAAATATTCTGTATACAGACAGTCACAGAATATTGTGCCCGCAAATCGCGCTGGTAATCTCGCTCCTTGCGAGACTGGAAAATGATGCGGGATCTCGGTATACCGAGATTGGATGCCCTATACCGAACGCTTGCGGCACTCTTGCCGAAAAACCGGAACTATGCGGTTGCTTTAGATGGTACTAAAGTGTCGTTGTATTAATAATGGTTCTTTTAGCTTGGCGTTATGTCAAAAAAACACTCTTAACTTGTATAGGTCAGCTGCTAAATCGACAAATCGCTTCCTTAAGGCTACTTTGAATTGACTCCTACAAATGGTTTTTAGACCATTATGACAGTTGACAAATAATGATGACGTACGAGTAATGACATACGAGTACCGTTATACTGACAGTTTTTTTGTATCAACTATTTGTATTATTCGTAATACTTGTTTACCTTAAGGTTCATTTCAATTCAAGCTACAAATGAAATGAAATGTTTTCTTTGTTAATAATAGACGGTATTCAAGTGTAGCTTTCTCGCCTGACACGGTAATGTGACTTGACCTTCCCCAACCTTCTCTCTTCGGATGCTGTCAGTCAGCTTTGACTAGATGGCCAGTGGTCACCATCCATTATGTAAGGAAGACATAAAAGTAACATTATCATTAAATTGAGAGAGTTACTCTCTGACATCTGCCATCTGCTAAAGAGTAGAAAAATGTGTAATTTTCATTTGCAATGAGTTCAAATGTCACTTATGTAGATACGTGTCATTCATTGAAACAAATTATTGTTTAAACTACTGGCGTAAGAGTATATTATTGTCGTCTGGTCTGTTTGTTCGATCTTATCTCCGGAACTACTGAACAGATTTGTGTGCTATTTTCACAAATGGATATATAGAGAAAAATATAGGAACTGTTTGATTAAAATCAGATGTCGGGGAAAAGTTATCATCTATACTAATAATAAGTGTGTAGAAGAAACAATCAAGTCGAAGGGACTATATAAACGATACTGAACGCAAAATGAGGATTATTGGAAAAAAAATCTATGTATGTAGATATGTCCGGATAAACTACTGGACGGATTGCAACAAAATTTGGTATGGGGGTAGCTTATAACACTGGTCAACATATAGGTTACTTTTTATCCCGGAAAAACGCATAGTTCCCGCGGAAATGCTATTTCCAAAAACCACGCGGGTGAAGTCGCGGGCAGAGCTTCTAGTAGTAGACAGTAATGCTCAGTGACTTTTACAGACATGTCGATTAATCCCAAAAGGTATAATGATAATCGCTCATCATTAGCCTTTACTATACCATGACTAACCTGTATAGAAAGATATCACTTCCATATATCATTAAGCCCTTCATTCACGAGTATTTCCGGTGCATCAGTAACTTTTAAAGTGACCTTAATTGAGCGTTCTCTGAAGGAAAGTGGATAAAACCAGGTTAATTGGAAAAATGTTTTATTCAGTTATGATGTTATGGAAGAGTATGTTGTATGGAATGTTTTACTTTTTGCAATATGTGAATGTGTGACTGATGACTGATTTTAAAACCGTACGAATACAATGATGGTCTTACATTTTTTTTTACACAAGTAAGGTCAAAAATCAAGATGGCGGCCGGACATGCGGCCGCGCCGCGAAGCCTCGAGAATGCGCCGCCTTCCGGGGGAGATTTTAACTTTAACTCTTAATTGGAAAAAAAAAGAACTAAAAGCAATGACATTTCCGTTTTCACATGGGTGCCGTTCTTTTTCTGTAGAATAAGAAGAATGATATAAAACGTAGGAAGCATAACTGCTGTCTTCCGGTTCTTGATTGATACGTATATTGTTATGTTTATTTTGGTTTTGCAGTGTTGTTAATTTGTATTTTATTTCTTTGACCCTTTTTATCGGCTTCAAAAACAAATTGTAAGTAACGTATATTGTCTCGCATCACAGTAAAACTGTAATCATCGATTTTTTGTTAAGTAACTGTTATTTTATTTTATTTTTCCGTTTATTTTGTAGTACTGGTGGATTTTATTTTATTTATAGACTAAGAGCGGTTTCGCACTACGTCCGACCCGAATCCGTGAAAATACGGTCCGGAGTAGTCGTAGAACTTCTTGTAGGTACCCGTCATCCGATTTCTATCTGATCTAGTGCGTAAATACCATACATAAAAAAGTTAATTAAAAAAACCAAAAAACCCGACTGCGTAAAAACTAAAAAGAAAAAAACAAGACTACTTAGTTCAGTAGTAGCTAGGATTATGTTAAGTAATTGATTGCTATTGAGGAATCTAAAGATGCCTACTATCGGGACCCATTATTTGTAACATTTTAACCTAGATTTTAAATGGGTCCCGACTGTAGGCATCTTTAGATTCCTCAATAGCAATCAATTACTTAACATAATCCTAGCTACTACTGAACTAAGTAGTCTTGTTTTTTTCTTTTTAGTTTTTACGCAGTCGGGTTTTTTGGTTTTTTTAATTAACTTTTTTATTTTATTATTTTTAGTTAGGGATTAAAAGACCGTAAATTCCGCAATCTTGATCTTGTCATTTCATGGAGAGAGTTGCTATCGTGGGGATTATTAAGTAGCTTGCGATGATCTAAATTACTGATTATTAATCCCTCTAGAGACCTAACCCGGCTCAAAACGCTACATAAGCCTGAACCTATTAAAATTCTTCAAGTCAACCGATAGATGGCGCTACTGGTACTAGATAAGAGTATTAGGTAGCTATTTTATTTATTTACGAGCGCTGAGTACTGACTAGTGTACCTAATTGGTACCTATAATCAATTAGGTTATATTTCACTGTATCACACACACTATTGACACTTTAAATGTAATAACGAAACTAAGTCTTCAAGTCAACGGATAGATGACGCTACTGGTACACTACATTGCACATGCGTACGTACTTGATTGAAGTTTGAGATTTATGAAAAACATTATTATTAAGTATTTTATTAGTCGTCGTGACCTGCTTGAAGACTCGTTGGTCTAGATTATTTCCTGTGTTGCTAATTCGAACGGATGTACTACTGGGTGGATAGGTAGGTACCTACTTTACGTGGTTAGTAAAGGAACTTTGAATCGTTATAAATCATAAACGGTTCTTTTGTCTGAAAAATGGTCAAAGAAACCTAATAATGATTTTTAAATACCTATTCAACGATACCTCACATGCCATAGTTGGTTGACTTTTATTTTTTTATTTTGTACAATATGGCGTCTGGTAGCCGCCATTTTGAATTTTGATAAATTTCATATCTTCAGTGACACTCGCGCAATTCAGACGAATCGATTGACGTATGATTCATTAAAATCGACCCACGCGTTTGATCTCTAGTGTGTCACAAAGGAACAAACATACATACATACAAACATACATACATACATACATACATAGACAGGTAAACACATAACCCTCCTTTGCGGTGCGCAGTCGGGTAAAAAAAACTAAATTCTACGGCCACTTCGGACCGTATTTTCACGGATTCGGATTCGGAACGGACGATTTTCAATAAGTTAGTTTTCAAAAAGTTACTTGAATGAAGAATGAAAAATATAACTACATACATAAATCCATCCATAAAACAAAACCATCTAAACACTAAGATTTAGATAGGTTCCAGTCAGATCCGGTTCTGTCCGGCGCGATCCGAATTTTAAACCATTAACTATCTTCAATTTGAAACAATCACGAAAATTAACATTCTCTAACCAACCTGTTCGCTTAATTATAGTTCGCGAATAAAAAAGTGTCAGATTGAAATGACTGGTACAATTTCAACATTAAATCTTATCAGCTATCGGCAGTACAGTCCAACGCAAAAATGTGATAGGATCAAAGACTAAAAACCATCCGTCTCGATTCTATTATCATGGACATAAGGGTTTGGTAGATATTATTTAACACGTTTCATCGTCATATCCTCGCCACTGACTGTACAAGATTGCTACCGTTAAACTGCCAATTAGGTACAATTGCAAAATGACCTTTATTTGTAAAGTTGCTAAGGCCATGTTGCAGATATCGAAAGGACTTGAAAAATTTAGGTATTTCTACTTAGGACTAGTTCTAGTAATCTTCGGTGTGTGTGGTACGAGTTAAAAGCGAATAATTACCTAATTACATAACGAAAAATCCACACAATGGATTATTAATAGATAAGTGATAGTGTTAAGAAACATTAATATACAGAAAATAAATACCCTTATTACTTAATATAATTTAGTAAATAGATGAAAATTTTAATCTCGGTACTTACCTACTTTTTTAGCGTATGAAAGTTGAATCCGGATTTTATTTACTTATGTACAGCTTATGAATGGATTAGATCCACATTATTCTTACAATAATGTGTTAAATATGATAGTATATTCGGTAAGTACAATTACTCATTCATTGTAAAAACTTAGTAATCAAATTAGGAAGTTTTCATATTTAACATAAACTATTTTCTGAATGAATAAATTAAATATGCATACATATTACACTAATAACTAACAATTTTCGTGTTAAATTGTATTCATACTTTCTATTACAAAGACGTAAAGGAAGTAAGCAGCTGTAAGTTTTTTTTTTCAAACTGTAGTTCATTGACTTGACAGCTGGAGCAATACTAGTTTGACGGAAGAGCAAAAAAACCAATCACCCCTGTAATTGTCATCATAATGGGTGAAATAAGGCATTTATAGTGTTCTATGGACGTTTAAAAGTCCTCAAGAAAATGTTGCAAATCGCTGCTGAGCTATTTCTCCCTCATTGCATACCTTCGGATTCCATTCCCAGTACTCGAAGATTGCCGTCGAACTAGCTAGCGAAGTTGAAGAAAAAAAAACTTGACAGCCGCACGCAATTCCAGACACGCTCGCCTCTGCAAAATAACGAATGATTAGATTTTATTATTTTTGTTTAGTTAGATAATATCTATATTTACATTAGTAACGAAGGAACAGAGAGTCATGGGAACACACCGGGCACGTTCGTTGAAGAACGTGGTGGATAGGACTAGAAAGTTCTATAAGTAATGGTGTAACGGATGATCCAGGCAGGCACTTCAGAATCAAATCAATTGATTGCTAATTCAGTTAATGAAGTAATTATTACTACTACTGCTACTACAACAGCCTATTTACGGCCCACTGCTGGGCACAGGCCTCCTCTTATCACGAGAGGGTTTGGGCTATAGTCCCCACGCGGGCCCAGTGCGGATTGGGTTTGGGCTATAGTCCTATTATTAAAAAGTAATTATTAAAAAGGGTTAATATTATCAATTTCATTGTAAAGAAATGACTACTTAATGCAAGGAATTGTCAGCTTTCTTAAATAATAAAATTGAGAGATGTTCCAATACCAGATTTGATTAAGGCATTGTTAATGTAGCAACGACAAAACTATTGCGTCATTTAGAAGAATACAATCCTAGATCTTGCTAGCTAGAAGCTACTAGAACTGACTCAAAAGTGCACTGATTGCGTTTGCTTCAAGAGAAGAAACCAGAGCGCGTAGCTAAAAAGTATAGTATCGGGACGTAATTTACACAAACTGTAAGCTCTTGAACGAATCATGATATAGATTTAGTAAATTATATCGTTTCATTAGAGCTGTTTAATTCAAAAATTCATAGCTCTTTATAAACTTGAAGAAATTGTCATTGGCGAAAGTTTTCTAGTCTTATTCAGTTATTTCATTAAAACATACGGCAAACAGCGTTTTTTTTTTCGCTATCGCAGTTGACTTGTGCTTCACGGAATCGATGCAGCGTGCAGATTCGTCCTTGCTCTGGAAGCTAAATGTCTAATTCTGCATTCCTACAGCCATGCCCTCTTACTTCACGTTGAAACCGTTCAAATTACTAGAAAATCAGCTCAGAGGCTGGAATTTGAAAATTGAACGCAAACGTTTCGATCGCGTTTACGATTTCATTTGTCCACATATGGCCATACCTTATCGAAGAAGTTCGATTGGTATTTTCCATGCTCCTAGTTTCAAGACTTTCAATTTTATTCAATTTATGATTATTAAGTAGGTACCTAATAACGCTCGATTTACGCTCGATGTTAAATCAGGTTTACTACCTAGCAATTACAGGGTTTGTTTTGAAGTTTTTTATTCCAAAGTTAGTCATATCCATGTACGAGCCATTTCAATGGGAGCCAGTCCACCAAATGTGATCAGCGGATAGCTGATGGCACTAATCGTTATCGTGCATTACGCGGTGCTCGAAATAAGAACTTCAAGCGCATCTCTTTAGCATTACCTAGTTCTCACAAGAGCTGTCACACCGATTATGGCTGCGGCGGGGGACGCACACATTCAGTGTGCCCCTGGCTTTAACTGGTCCTTCCAAGTACTTCCAACATGTTGGCAACAACAATGACACCGTTCTCTGTCTCCAGAACCTGGACAACTGGAAGTCCTCGCGGCGGAAGCGGGTGGAACACATCATCGAGCGCTGCGTGGAGGTGAAGCGGATGGAGAGCGAGCCCAGCCAGCCGCGCGCCAAGTCCAAGACCTTCAACGAAATGCTGGAGGAAAGGTGAGTCTTATTGGAACCTTGAACGTTTAAAGGATTGTTTGGTTATGTTGATATTGGTCTTGAAAGAGATCGTCAATCTAAACGCACTTTACGAGGGCGACTAGAAAGGCACCTTAAGAAATGGAATTGTCGTCTTCTAAGACTATTGCATTACTAGAGCTTTGTTTATGTTTTAATGAATACATGGTCGTTTAAAATGTATAAAACCACAAAACGAAAGTAGAAACCTTCGAAGCGAACGAAATTGTAAAGGTCTTTTGGTTATGTAGTGTTTTTATTTTCAAGTAACGATCTTGGTTATTTTTGTCAGTTTTAAACCCTCATTTTATCTCTGTAAATTATAAATAGTATACGCAAAGGAACGTATTGTATAAAATTAGATGACATTCTGACCAAACATTCACTGTAGGCATTGAAAGACGCTCCCAAACTTCAAAAAGGTCAGCGCATAGCGTTCTCTCATATTTGCATTTAAATTAAAACCTACGCCTGCATTTTTCGCGTCGATTCCGCGATTGTTGATAACCTTGACAGTAAATGATCTCAGCGTTGACGGATCAACATTATCAGGAATGCAGACACACCTTGCACGACTTTAGCTGTTATGAGATTTGAGGACATTGTTGAAATGATAGCGCTACTTGCAGCTTAAAATATAATTCATGTTTGCAATAGGACGAGAGTAAGCAGTGATTGATCTCTTGCTTCAAATATAGGTAGGTTCCTTAAAGTCTCTCTATGGTTTATTTTGAGTTAGCCAGAGCGCTTCGAACAAAACACCAACCATTTAACCAATTGAGAAGACTTAAAGCTAAAAATTCTAAAGACTGACACCTACAAATCGTATAAGCAGTCAGCATGTCATACCGATCCGATTTTCAGCAAGACAAATGACTAAAAACTATTTCCTGAACCAAGTTAAAACGTGCAGAGACCTCTGTAATCAAATTTTATGTACAGATTTTGACGTGACCGTTGAAGACCGTAAAAGCCGTGGTGGCCTAGTGGTTCGACCTACCGTCTCTCATGCAGAGGGTCGGGGGTTCGATTCCGGCTCGCACCTCTAAGTTTACTTATGTGCGAAATTCAATTTGAAACCACTGTGCTTTTTCGGTGAAGGAAAACATCGTGAGGAAACCTGCATGCATCTGCGAAGCAATTCAATGATGTGTGTGAAGTCCCCAATCCGCACTGGGCCCGCGTGGGGACTATAGCCCAAACCCTCTCGTGATGAGAGGAGGCCTGTGCCCAGCAGTGGGACGCAAATAGGCTGCAGTAGTAGTAGTTGAAGACGGATACCTACTAGTAGTCAATCAATTAATTGAATGAATACGAGTAATATGAAACATACGAGTACATTCAAACAGTTTTCGACACAACTTATTATGACTTCCGCATCGCCTGACATTTAACACCAAATAATTACTTCGTCAATATTATTGCTTTTTGATTCAACGAGCAATCGCACACAATTTCCACATTAGCATAAGTATCGGTTTCATCAACCCGATTCTTCGGAATGTCATTTCCTTGCGTCATCATGTACATCGAAATTACTTGCGTTAATAAGACTAAGTTACCAATCGAAATGATCGAAAATAATCGGTTGCTCAATTAGATTTGCGTTCCCTTCGGCTACCGGTCATATTCATACATCATCATTGCTTGCATTATTGGTACTTGCAACATTTGCTTCCATCACTTCTGGTTGTTTGTTATGTATTCCATTTTAGAAATATGTTTGGTTTCGTGGTTATTCATCTTGCCTCTTAGATAGTTGTGTCATAAAGCTTGATATATAATAAGACGTCTTTTTACTCGAACTTGTAATCGCATTATAAAGCTATGTTATTCGTTTGACATGTTTTTGTGTCACTGATGTCCGAAAAATCATATTGACTTTTTTGTTGAATATTTCATTTGATTTAATGTGTTTTTTAATAATTTTTTTCCACCATTTTTTTTCTCAGATATTGAGTAGTCTAAAACTGGTGAAACAGGCCGTCTTCAATATACTGAAATAAATCAATTTCGCAACCTTCTGGCTAATCTGTGCTACTGGTGTCAGGTTACATTGTATGGTTTCTTTCCTGTTTTTTTTTTGTAATAACTGATAATGAACTGTAATAAAATAGGACGTAAAGTACAACATTAAGTAATTATCATCTTCAAATTGTCTGCATGTTTCATTAACTTAAGTGGAAATACCTAATAGGGATGACGACAACTTTTTTTTTCCTTAGTCTATCAGGAAGATTATTGAAAAGTATTGGACACGTATTTTTTCTTTTTTCACGTAATCAAACTTATACGGAGATATATTGAGTTGAAATGTCGCGTGACGTCACGGTTTGGTACGATTTATACCTAACGGCCCAAGTAACATTTTGGCCCTATAACTTGGGTTATCATCACTAAAAGGTCGAGTAAACGTCGTATAAAGGTCTTATCGGTGACTACCAGTTGTATAAAGGCGTTTGGGAACACATTCTTGCTCTATAAGCTAAAGAGCCAAATTATCCTATAAATTGTTGATGTAAAGGTTTATAGAACCATTTTATAGGGCTATTATAGTCAAGTGCTATAAAAACTTCAAATATAGCCACTAAAGAGCTATGTTACTGTATAAAAGTGATTGAAATCACCATTATGTATCTAATTTGCGCTATAAGGTTTCCCGGACAACCGCTATAAATCTTGCGTTTTAGCAGTGATGAACGTTCTACTATACAAGGTTTTTGCGATATTGTGGTTCCACAAATCACTCCTATAGTACATGGTCTTTAGTAGCCATAATGACGCCGTAATAGAGCGGTTTTGTTTTATAATCGATTTTTAGGACATTTTTATAGTACTTAAAAGTGTTCTAATTGTTTTTGAATCCCTATTATAGGCTCGTACGATAGTTGTGACTATGACTCTTTTATATGGTCGAAACTTTCTATAATGGAGTTTGTAGATCGGTCATAGGATAAAAAAGCACATAAAGGAAGTGAACAGTTACTTTTATACTCAAACTTTGACATGACAGGAGTCGGTGGTACTATAGTGAGCCGATAAGACCCACGGATGTACTTAATGGCTCTAAAGTAGAAATGTCTGTGAATTTAATTTTATAATATCAATATATTTTATTCAAAACTCAATTAATCGAGGGCGCATTGAAAATACTAAGCAAATCAAATACTATTCTATCAGTAAAACTTTAGTCCCACGTGCTTTTTGCAGCATTGATCGAAATATTAAATGTCTAAATAAGATAACATAAACTTACCACGATAGAATATTACTCCTTTATATAATTGAATTATTTTTGTTGTCCGTCAATGAAGTTCACAGCAAAAACACACAATCCCAAAATTTGCCGAGAAAGCGCCTCAGTAGGAATCACGGATTCTGCTATAGACTAAAATAGGACTATAAGGGAATCAACGAACGCTACTACAGTATAAAAAAGCACTACATTAGCGTTACTGTGGCCAGTATGTCACTAAATTGTAATACGAGTCATCATTACATCACCTTTACAGACCTAAAACGTCACAACTAAAGCTGCTACGGTTCCACTATATCACTAAATGGAGATATAACTGCGCCAGATCGGCGTTACTCAACCTTCTATGGCCTTTTATAGGGCTAAGGTGGTGTTTTGAGAAATGTTCTATGGGCTACTATAGAACCAGAAATTGTTACTTGGGGGTGACGTAGTTAGCCCCCACTCTCCAACTTTAATGCGTTTTAACTTAGTCATTCTATGTTAATTTGATAAAACAAAAAATACGTGTCTAATATTTTTTTATTACCTGACTGACGGACTAATTAGAATTTCGATTTCTTCACCCTGTCGTCATCCCTATTCGATTGGCGTCCTTTTTGGAAAGTTGTTGCAAAAATGGCTTTGCTGCAAATGAAGAAAATAATTTTATAGAAATTTTAAAATTCATAAATATTTGATCAAAGAATTAATTGAAAAGTCCTTCACTTTCTAATTCAACCCGAGTGATAGGGACAAATATAGCTGTCGTATCGATTTCAAAACGAAACCGACTTTCCACCGCATCGGGCTGCGCCGGCGCATCGTCTCTCTCTCATCTGTCATGCGATTGGCAACTTTATTTCTAACTAGCTTCTGCCCGCGACTTCGCCCACGTAGAATTCGGTTATCGCGCTCCCGCGGGAACTACGTTTTTCCGGGATAAATAATAGCCTATGTCCTTTCCCGGAACTCCAACTATCTCCATACCAAATTTCATCCAAATCGGTCCAGCGGTTGAAGCGTGAAGAGGTAACAGACAGACAGAGTTACTTTCGCATTTATAATATTAAGTACCTATGGATAGCCAAATTAGTCCGGCTCTTGGTGCCACCATCTTACCTGCTAATCCGGCTTCTTAAGGCTTGATCTTTTGATTTCGTAAGACCATGGCGAACAGTGACCACTTACCATCAGGTGGTATGTGTGATAGTTTTCCACCTTTAACATTAAAAAAACCTAATAAATGTAACTTACATCAGCACTACCGAGTAATTGAAGACGTGTTTTGCAACAATTTCAAAACTGAGGAAATGATGTTAATTTGTGTTGTTACAGAATTGTACAAATCGTTACGCACAACAATCTTTTTAATCTAAACATTTCTTAATTAAAACAATCGTGTTCGACTTTCGGAATTAATAATCGTTACGTGCCGGACGTCCGGATAGTACTGAAACGGTTAAACAATCAAAGAAATGATTAGTTAAACAGATCGTTTGAAAACTGTTCGTAAAACTGGAAAACTGGAACATAATTGCCATCAATATTGACGTCGGATGGGCTTAAAATCAGCATTAGCTGTGCCCGTACCCTTTTTCCATAATAAATGCCTATATTTGTCGAATCCGACTCGGCTGGGCAGCGTTCGGGAAGCTTCGCAGTGTCTTTTCGTCCAAATTACCGCAGTGTCTCAAGTCGAAAGTCTTCGACCAGTGTGTGTTGCCAGTGATGACTTATGGTTCCGAGACGTGGGCGCTTACGATGGGCCTCATAAGAAGGCTCAAAGTCACTCTGAGGGCAATGGAGAGGGCTATGCTCGGGGTTTCTCTGCGTGATAGAATCAGAAATGAGGATATCCGCAGTAGAACTAGGGTCACCGACATAGCCCGAAGAATTGCGAGCCTTAAGTGGCAGTGGGCGGGGCACATTGCTCGCAGGACTGATGGCCGATGGGGCCGGAAAGTTCTCGAGTGGCGCCCGCGAACCGGGAGACGAGCTGTCGGTAGGCCTCCAACAAGATGGAGCGACGACCTCGTGAAGGTCGCGGGAAACCGGTGGAAGCAAGTAGCACAGGACCGATCTGAGTGGCGAGCCTTGGGGGAGGCCTATGTCCAGCAGTGGACGTCTTTCGGCTGAAATGATGATGATGATGATGATGATGATGATGATGATGATGATGATTTGTTAAACTACAGAGTGCCTGTGTGATTTGTTAAGCTAAGAAATACATGATTCATGCTATTATGGAGAATAAACGAATTTGTATTTGTATCGTTTGTTTGAGTTTTAAACAGCCTTCTCGACGCCGACCGCAGAATATGCAACTGGTTATGTCATGTGCATAGTAGTTAGTCTAGTCCTTGAATATGAAGGCCGGGTCACACCGACCGTGAGGCAGATACGTGTACACGCACACTGATATTTCGAGTATTATTAGTTCTCGTGAGACATGACACACTGCTTGCGTGCCGTGCACCCCGGATCCGGACTTGAGTTTTGGAAAATGAAGCGCAAATGAGGATAGTCAGTTTTCTGACTTATACGGCTTATTTATTAAATACTAGCCGGTGCCCGCGACTTCGTCTGCGCAGAATTAGAATAGCTTATATACACAATATATATCTTTATAAACTGTAGCCTACTGTTATTCTGATGTATAAGCTATATTATTATAATGTTTCATTAAAATCCATTCAGTAGTTTATACGTGAAAGAGTAACAAACATCCATCCATACTTATAAACTTTCGCGTTTATGATATTAGTAGGACTAGCTTCTGCAAGAGAGGTGCAAGCCGTGGTGGCCTAGTGGTTCGACCTACCGCCTCTCATGCCGAGGGTCGGGGGTTCGATTCCGGCTCGCACCTCTTAGTTTACTTATGTGCGAAATTCATTGAATTAACTACTGAGCTTTTCGGTGAAGGAAAACATCGTGAGGAAACCTGCACGCATCTGCGAAGTAATTCAAAGATGTGTGTGAAGTCCCCAATCCACACTGGGCCCGCGTGGGGACTATAGCCCAAACCCTCTCGTGATGAGAGGAGGCCTGTGCCCAGCAGTGGGACGCAAATAGGCTGTAGTAGTAGTAGGACTAGCTTCTGCCCGTGACTTTGCCCGCGTGGAATTCGGTTGTAGCGTTCCTGCGGGAATTGAGAAAGAAAAGAAATGAAACATTTCATCATAATCATCATCATCATCATTTCAGTCGAAAGACGTCCACTGCTGGACATAGGCCTCCCCCAAGGCTCGCCACTCAGACCGGTCCTGTGCTACTTGCTTCCAACGGTTTCCCACGACCTTCACGAGGTCGTCGCTCCATCTTGTTGGAGGCCTACCGACAGCTCGTCTCCCGGTTCGCGGACGCCACTCGAGAACTTTCCGGCCCCATCGGCCATCAGTCCGGCGAGCAATGTGCCCCGCCCACTGCCACTTAGGCTCGCAATTCTTCGGGCTACGTACAAAAAAAAGATAACAAAACAAAACACAATATACACACACAGAGCTGTAGAAGTTAACTCTTGACTCACTCCATATATTTAAAAAACCGGATCAATAGTACATTACACACCTAGGGCGGTAAAGTAAAGCGAGGGCTATAATCTAACGGTCTGAGGCTTTCTTTACGACCGCCCGTGGTGAGTATATGATTTTACGTCACCACCTGGCCGTGAAGAGGGATTTTTCGTCGCGCTCGAGGGCGGTAAATCCCGCTTCTCGGCCAGGTGTGACGTAAAATCCTTTGCGTAGTTTTAAAGATCTAATATATAGGGACAGACAGCAGGAAGCGAGTTTGTTTTATACTATGTAGTGATTTAATTACGTAAGAAACTTAAAACAAATCTTATCTACAAATACAGTGCGCATTTTGTTCTATTTGTAACTGATGTCCATTGAACTATATTAATTAATAACATATGGACGAACAGTGCCTAACAGAATATGTCAAAATATGGAGCAAACTGACATTAGAAAATACATTCCAATATGCTAATAAACATCTCTTTATAATATGTGTCAAGATAAATATTTTATACAAAAGTAAACCTAACACTATAAGACTTAAGTGTCAAATTTGCTGAGCGCCAAACGGGAGCCCGAGTCGTTCGGGCACCCATTTTCATGAGCCATTTTTCTTCGGCTGATTGTGGATCCTGACTTACTACTACTACTACAGCCTATTTGCGTCCCACTGCTGGGCACAGGCCTCCTCTCGTCACGAGAGGGTTTGGGCTGTAGTCCCCACGCGGGCCCAGTCCGGATTGGGGACTTCACACACATCCTTGAATTACTTTGCAAATGCGTGCAGGTTTCCTCACGGTGTTTTCCTTCACCGAAAAGCTCAGTGGTAAATTCAAATTGAATTTCGCACATAAATAATTTCAGAGGTGCGAGCCGGATTTGAACCCGCGACCCTCTGCATGAGAGGCGGTTGGTCAAACCACTAGGCCACCACGGCTTCCTAACTTATAATAGATCAGTGCTGATATCTTAAGCCCACTGAGTCAATATGTCTTAATTACTTTTTCACTGTCCCTGCGCGTGTAACTTGTAGATAATATTTAAATAAGCTGGCTACTGTTTTTTTTATGAATCAATTAAGAATAACCGGCTTGAACCAGTTGAGCCCCATATGAGTATGTAAAACGTTTTAAATTTCGACATACTAGTTCGAGATTTCTCAACAAAAAGTCATTTGGTGAAAACTTCGTCAAGTTAGTAATGTTATTTGGTTACTTGCATCTCTTCTTCCAGTAGCTTTACTTGCGTTAATGTTGTTATTTTCATTCCACGGCAACAGTATATACCTACTATATACTACAAAATTATTCTGTAAGTAAGTACTAAATAAATAAATAAACCGGCCAAGTGCGAGTCGGACTCGCGCACCGAGGGTTCCGTACAAACCTGTAAGGTTTACAAAGTTCGTTCTTTACGACAATCGAGTCATAACTATGGTATTTTTATTGCAAAATGAAATTCATAACATTACAAAAGGGAAAGATGGAGTAGCATAAATTTAAGACAAAGATCTTAAAAATATATATATTTTGTAATGTAACTAAAAATTTAAGGTTTTCGGAATTTTTCCTTTATGTGTGCTATAAAACGTTGCTTCATGCCAAATTTCAAGATTCTAGGTCGACTGGAAGTACCCTTTAGGTTTTGATTCCCTTGCGAGTACTTGCGAGTTTCAAAATATGCAGCTTAAATTGCTGTTTCTTTTGATTGCGTTGACATAGAAGTTTGATTTTGTTACAGCTTAAAGGTATTATAGACCTGAGTATTTGGTATGAATTTCAATTTAATACCTCTACGCGTTTATGAGGAAATGGGTAGTAAGGTTAAAATTATTAAAAAAAAATATATTATGTGATGTAACTAAAAATTTATGGTTTTCGTAATTTTTCCTTTATCTATGCTATAAGACGTTGCTTCGTACCAAATTTCAAGATTCTGAGTTCACGGGAAGCACCCTGTAGGTTTTGATTCCCTTGCAAGTGTCGAAAATTTGCGGCATAAACGGCTGTATCTTTTGATTGCGTTGGCTTAGAAGTTTGATTTTTTCACAGCTTCAAGGGACAGTAGACCTGAGTAATTGATATAAATTTCAGCTTCATACCTCCACGCGTTCCTGAGAAAAAGGGTCTTGACAGACGGACGGACAGACGGACAACAAAGTGATCCTATAAGGGTTCCGTTTTTTCCTTTTGAGGTACGGAACCCTAAAAATAAAAACCGCCTTCAAACTCCGACAGACTGCGATGTCCATGTCAAGTTCACTATATTATGATTATCATTTCTTTGGGTCGGTTCACTTGACACCGACTTCGCAGTCTGTCGGAGTTTGAAGGCGGTTTTTATTTTTTATTAAAACTTTTTTTTCGGCTATAGTTTCCAATCATTGCTATAGAAGTACATAAGTAACTCTGAAGTCCTCGAAATTGACACCAAAATCGTCTACGTGCTAGCAAATTTCGAGTAGTTCCCTCATTTTCTCATGGATCCCATCATCAGAACTGAACCAAATTACTACTTCCTTACACAATGGGTCGGGGTTTCGAATCAAGCTCGCACCTCTGAGTTTACTTATGTGCCAAATTCTATTTGAATTTACCACTGTGCTTTTCGGTGAAGCAAAACATTGTAAGGAAACCTGTTCGCATCTACGAAGTAATTGAAATATGTGTGTGATGTCCCTAATCCGCACTGGGCCCGCGTGGGGATTATAGCTCAGAAGTTCAGAACCCTCTCTTCATGAGAGGAGGCCTGTGCCCAGCAGTGGGCCGTAAATAGGCTGCCGTGGTGGTGGTGTTCCAATTTGCTGAACTAATAATTAATTGTACTTTGTACAAACTTTGTCAGGATAGATCGAGATTCATACAGCGAGCCCCGCGTTGCGACTCTGTCTTGTTTGACCATTTGTTCTTAGCCGCCACACCGTTACTTGTAACTGTATTTTTATGGGTTAACTCAGAAGTGACTAATACAAATAAAGTTAAACTAAATAGATGATTTTCTTATGACCGTGCCATGCATTTTAAACAAACGCCAATTGTTTATTGGTAAAGAAACCAAAACTACACGTAGATAATCTTTGTGCTGTGCGTTGACCGATCATTCGGTCAGTTTCTTGTTGTTATAATGTCATCGTAAAATTGTAAATTTGTAAAAAAAGTCTAATCTAACCTTACCTATATGTCACTTTATAATCTCACTAGGAATATTATAAACAGCTGCGGGAGTCTATTCTAAACGTAACATATACGAGTATAGGCATAAAACTCAATTTGAGCGCCGTGACGTTCTGACGTTCCCTATTGGGTTCCTAATGAAATCCCCTTTGCATCCGTTACGAGGCCTTGATTTTACAATTTTACGGTGACATATAAATATCCATATTTTAATATTATAAATGCGAGAGTAACTTTGTCTGTCTCTCTATTACCTCTTCACGCTTCACCCGCTGGACCGATTGAGATGGAATTTGGCATGGATATAGTTGGGGTCCCGGGAAAGGACATAGGCTACTTTTTATCCCGGAAAAACGCATAGTTCCCGCGGAACGCGATAACCGAATTCCGCGGGCAGAAGCTAGTATACATATAAAGGGTTCAGCAAAACGTTGTGACGATATTTTAATCATAGTATCAGCTATCGATGCTAAGCATGTTTTTTAGGTTTTTAATTTTTACCGAGTTGGTAAAAAAAATGTGGTATACCAGGTGCCGCTCACACACACAATTTTTTTTACCAACTCAAAAAATATTATATTAAAACCTAAAAAACATGCTTAGTAGAATCGATAACTGATACTATGATTAAAATACGTTTCAACGTTTTGCTGGAGCCTGTATAATAATAGATAGAGGACATGTGATGGCTGACAGAGAGAAATGGAAGGAAGAAACATTTTGTGCCGACCCCACGTAATGTTTGTGGGATTGTAGTAAAGGAGATGATGAGGAAATGTGATGGTTATCAGGAAACCCATATTACGCCTGTTCGCCGTTCATCATTTCAGCCGGAAGACGTCCACTGCCTTTCCCCAACGAGGGCCAGTCATATCGATCTTGTGCCACTCGCATCCACCGTATTCCCGCGGTCTTCACCAGGTCGTCGCTCCATCTCGTTGGATCACCACTATTAGTGGTAAAAAAAAGATATGTTTATAGTTATTTCGCCACTGTAGGTATCTCAATTGCTTGTTGCGATGACACAATAGATACCTATAATAATCTGACAGCTCTATCTCAGCATCGGATAAACTGACAGTCGATATAATAAGCTTACTTAACTTGTCACCAGATAGCTTGAGAAACTAAGGTACCTATTATTGATTATGTACGCTAAAAGTTACTTTACAAGAAAGAAAGGAACTAGGTTTTTCGAAAACACCTTACGTAGTGAACATGACCGAGTTAGCCTAACTAGGAGTTAGGTATTTCTAAATTAAATTACAACGTTCCGAAGTTCTGAATTTTAACACTTAATACGTAGTATCAAATAGATAAATCCTTTTAATTTTCGAAACGTAATGAAGATCTCAAAAGCTTTACAAATGACGCAATTTCCGCTGATTCTTGTGGATCAATACCGCGGCCCGTAGGTACAATGTACGGCGTTCTGCAAACATCCTGTATTTGTTTCCTAAATAACAGCACAATTAGCAACTTAATCGAGAAATGTTTTCAAAACAAAGAAAGTCGCGGTTTACATTACTATTACGAATCGATCTCGTCAATTCTTTTTGAGCGGCGCATCTTAGCACATTTATTTCTTAAAAGGTGCATCCACTTCTGATAACTTTGTGTTTTTAAGTTACTGAAATAATTTTTTTTTTATTTTGAATTCTCGTCAGGACTAACATCAAACGATTAAGCGAACTCAAACTATATTTATTGAGAAAACCTGCTCGTATTTTTAATCCGTTCGACAGGGTGAAGAAAATGTATATAATTTTAGTTTGGAAAAGTTCAAAGTGTTGCAATTTGTGAAGGGAACGTATTAGAGTAACAATTACACCTTAATCCATTCTATTACTTGTAAACCCAGTTCCAACTAACCACCATGAATTAGCTCGAACGCGAACAATACCCGACAATGGCGTATCATTTCACACGAGAGACGATAGCGTATCATTTTCATTTGATGAGATAATGATTTTGCAATGGAGCACTTACTTCTAGAACGTTCCAAGTCGCAGTTGCAATTGTCAGTTCTCAGTTACACTTGCAAGCTTCAATTTTGCGAAATCAAAAACAGTTGCAAACCGTTTTCTGTCGCTTGATTCCAATATATTATCGTAAAGCAAGAACGTAATTTTCAATCGTATTATCAAGGGATCGTATTACTGATACACCTCTATTTCTGACGCGGTCATAAAATGTTTAAACCGAGTGCATGTTTGGATTAGTTATGTCAATAATAGTGAACATTTTCCTAACTGAGAAAAGCGGCAAACATCTGTGTTGCAATACCTACAACGATGTTTGTCATTTCCTCTACCTTTGCTAAGAATTAGGGAGTACCTATAGGAGTGCCCTTAGGGAGTACCCTCTGATCAGCCAGGTTTAGTGACTTGAGCGAAGCAATAGATCTTGCTAAAAATGATGGTAGCTAAATGTTCATACAAAAGTGAAATTAATTTTAATTAAGTTCGTGACACGCCCACGCTATGAGAAATATGTTTAAAGTTAAGCCTCCACTGCAACGCCTAAGCCAAATACGTTCAGCTTTATTACTTACAATTATAGCACGCCTTAATCTATGGGGCGACCAGCTTTCACTCGTTACTGGAGACTGTGTAAAAAAGTTAGTCGTAGCTCTTTTAGACATTCTGTCAGTTCCGAAAAAAAATTTTGAAAAACGTTGTTTAACCGGTATTCGAATCTATATTAATTCACTATTGTCTTGTAAACAGAGTACAAGACAACAGTCATTTCATTTCTGCTGTGTTCAATGTTTGTCAAATTTATAAAAAAGGTTTTATTCCTTGTCTAATTAATAAATTTTCTTAGAAAGGAATAAAGGAATGACAAAGAAAATTGTGTAATTAAGAGCACGGACGTTATGAGACTAAACACTAAGGAAATGACTCAAATGAATGACAACCGTAATATCTGTAAAGCAATATTTACAATCTTTGCTTGCTTTGCCGCCATATCTGTCACTAACATTTGCCCAAGTGCATCGACAAACAAGTGACTATGTACGGCCAGTCCCACGGGTTCACTGACTGACGTGTCAAGTGTCGATCTTTTGTCGAGGACCGCCTGTACAAATTTGTGACCGCATCCGCGCCCCGTCACACTATCCCTTTCTGTCAAGCGTGTCGGGATTGGCTTTTGTCTATTATGATTGTGTAATAAAAGAGTTGGGTGTTTGCTTTTCCTTAAAAGGATACAGGGAAAGTTGAGTATTACATTTATTTTTCGTCATTATGTAACGGTTAGGTTAACTTTTTTATTTCATAAAAAGCGTTGTCAATAATGGTTGTTAAAATAAATCATTCTGTGAAGTGGATATTGTATGTAAATACATTCTGAATTTAATATATTATTTTTATAAATAAACAGTCGTAATCGTAGTCATTCACTTTACCCAAGGTCTGTAAAGAGGGATATATTTTAGGGTATGATTTTGGATTCCCTACTATGTGTCTATTATGAATTTATTTTTATCTTCTTCCTACGTTTTGAAGTTCAAAATAAACCTCGTCCAAACAAAACCAGACTACAATTTAATAAAAAATGAACAGTCACTACTAAAGTTTCATTATCTCAGGATTCCGAGGACAGTCCCGTTTGGTGCCGGTCGGCTGGTCACCCTCCCGCCACAACTGGGTCGCGGCGTCTTTTATTTCGTCTGTGTTGTAACGCACTTGTGTTATTGCATGTACATACTGGTTTATGTGACTGACTGTACTGTTTAGAAACTGTAGCTTTTCGGTTTACTGTTCCATTCCATGTAGGTTCTAGCTTTTTCTCATATGTACAGTCGAGTTCGCGAATATATACACACTTTTGCACCTTACCACGTTGTAATAAGGTCCAAAAGTGTACACATATTAATGAACTCGACTGTGCAAGTCAGTATTCGCTTTATCATGAAAATATTTCTCGTGAATTTTTCCAGTTTCGTGTAAGTCACCAACTAACTTTATTTCCTAGAATATTTTATTGCATGAAGTTTTATATCTGCATTTATAATAATCATATTACTTAGGTAAATCATTGTGTAATCTAATAAATCCTCTAATTGTTATTAGACCTTATTCCATGGTAATAAAGTCGATTTGCCATGGTTTCCCGAGTGGCGCAAGCGCATGATTACCGACATTACGTGCATTGCAACTCGAAATGTTACCATTTATCGTAATACACCGATAAGTAACCCACTGGGATGAATGCCCTTGCTAAATCTATTTAAAAAAAAAAACTTTCTTCGACTCCCAGTTGGATCTACAAATTCCTTCCATTCACCTCCACCACAACAACCTGTTAATGTCCCACTGGGCACAGGCCTCCCCTCATCACCATCATCCTCACGATGTTTCCCTTCACCAAATTTCGCACACGCGCACACAGGAACTCCCACCTTATGTTTCAGAGACGATGTCTTTAAAATCGCTAGGCTACCAAGCCTTGATAAAAATCTCATCAATTCATTAGGTCTTCATCATCATAATCAACAGCCTGCAGCTGTCCACTGTTGGACGTAGGCCTCACCCAATGTACTCCAATCTGCTGCTAGCCGGCGGCATACGGACATTTCATAAGGATTGGCAGGATTCCTTGAGTATCTTCTAAATCGTCCTGGCGCTCAACACTACCTTACTATTTGTTTAATATTATTATTGCATGTTAGATTATTCGTTATTCTTAATAAGTAATTAGTTCTTAGATTTAAGTAGGTACTTTCTTAATTTATAATATAGGCCTTACTCACCGACTGGCTTTCCTTTTAACCTTGGAATTGTCTCATAACAATGACGGTATGTCTCAGCCATCCCCCATCTACACCGGCCAACTTGCGTAAATCGTCATTCCATCTGGCAACAGGGCGCCCCACACTGTTTACCTCGTCGTGGTCTCTACTCGAGAACGCATTAGGTTTTAACTAGCCAAATACTTGAGTACTTGGTAGAATTTCCTCAAAGTACCGTCTAATGATTACCGGTTCCGGTAGGGGGTTAAGGCAGCCGGTCAAATTTCCGGCACAGAGGCATTCCACCTCAGGGTAGGCAACGCATTCGAGATCTTAATGGGGGATCATAGGTTTTTGGTTTCCATGGACCGCAGTGACCACTTACCATCAGGTGACCTGTGCGCTCGTTTGCCTATACTATTGGTATAAAAAAAATTCTAATGTTAAATGTAAATGCGGTTAATCCCCCGGGATAATGACATGCTTCCAGTGATAAAAAGTAGGAATACGGAACCGTATAAAGATGTTACTTCGGGATAAAAAAAGCATCTTAAATATGTACATTATATGGAGAATTTATAACTGCCCAATTATATGCTTTAGCAAACATGTTAGGTTGTAAAATTGTTATTATACTAACTTAAATATTCGAAGCCTTAAAAAACAGGTCCGTTCTAGGACTTTCTCCGAACTGTATCCGAGTTTCTAAAACGATGCAATTGTGCAATTACGGTTGACGGACTAATGCCCGATCTGTCTATCCGTCTGTCCCACGCGATCGCCTAAACCCATCCTTTTATTGAACATCCTAACTGTGCTTTGTAATTTGCCTTTCAATATAGAAAGTAGAGGGTCTTGTGAACTTAAAACTTTATAAAACAGTTATTTTTAGTCTTAGCTCCATCTCCATATAAGCATATAAGCGGATGTCAGTGAATAGAAGTAAATTTTCTTCCAAATTCAAATGATACAGTAATATGTTGAGCTAAACATACTGGAAACTGTCCCTCCCCCTTTGTAAAAAAGTTATTTTATTCTGAAAAACCTTTTCCGCCCTCTCTCCTATTTGCAACAAGTATGTCGTCCACGAACATTTTTATTGTACCTATTCCATAAGATTCCACTTACTACTACTACTACTACTACAGCCTATTTGCGTTCCACTGTTGGGCACAGGCCTCCTCTCGTCACGAGAGGGCTTGGGCTATAGTCCCCACGCGGGCCCAGTGCGGATTGGGAACTTCACACACATCTTTGAATTACTTTGCAGATGCGTGCAGGTTTCCTCACGATATTTTCCTTCATCGAAAAGCTCAGTGGCGAATTCAATGAATTTCGCACATAAGTAAACTTAGAGGTGCGAGCCGGAATCGAACCCCCGACCCTCTGCATGAGAGGCGGTAGGTCGAACCACTAGGCCACCACGGCTAGATTCCACTTATTTAAGTACAATTACCAAAAATGTTTTATTTAGCACATTGTCGTTTGTCTAAGTCTTCGACTAAGATCGCGATTTCAAATCCTATAGAAATTATTTAATTTACTGAACCTGTGAGTTCTTTGGGGTTACCTACCCCATCGATGATTTCTGTCAGGTGAGATAGAGGTGGTCTGAAAACCTTTCGGTTTCTATATTAATTCCTTATTCAACCATTTATATAATTTGAAACAATATTCTAAACGTAGATTAAGCAATGCAACGAGCGCAGATAGATCGCTTTCTAGGCAAAGACTGTGATTAGGCCCGCGCCCGCAGCGCTGATAACATGGCTGCCCGCTTTCACTGGGGCCCGACCGTTATGTGGGGGTAGAGTTCCTGATCGTTAGCGATTCTCTGAAATCCTTACGAAACTCTTAGGCCTTGTGTCACACCGACCGAACGGCAGGCAAGGTGCACGCGTTTCATGCGTTGTAAAGCATTGGATCTAGCGGGACTAGACACTGCTGCCATGCACGCAACGTGAGCTTACTTTGTTTCGTGCACGAGCTGCACACGCAAATTAGGCTTTAATCGATATATGTCAATGCCGTAAACACGCGTCAAAGTCACCCAGAGGTGATGGAGAGGGCTATGCTCGGGGTTTCTCTACGTGATACAATCAGAAATGATCCGCAGTAGAACTAGGGTCACCGACATAGCCCGAAGAACTGCGAACCTTTGGCAGTGGGGGTAGCACATTGCTCGCAGGACTGATGGCCGATGGGGCCAGAAAGTGCGGCCCAGCGCGAACAAGGTCCATCGCGTATAAATGCCGCTAGAGGCGCTTGTGTCGCATTAGGGTCAGTGTTGCCAATTTAGCAAATTATCTTTATACCATACTAGCTTCTGCCCGCGACTTCGTCCGCGTGGAATTCGTTAATAGCATTCCCGCGGGAACTATGCATTTTTCAGTGTTATAAACTACCCCCCATACCAAATTCTGTTGCAATCCGTTCAGTAGTTTTCGAGTTAAATCCGGACATACATACATATGTACATACAGACAATATTTATAAAAATCGTTATTTTGTGTTCAGTATCGTTTATAGTCTTCTCGACTTGATAGTTTCTTTTAATTTTCAAGTTTCAGACGCGACTTCTTCTACAGACTTATTATTAGTATAGATTACGCTAAATTGGCAACACTGAGGTCTCCGAAATTAAAATGTCACAGTGACATTGGTATTATTGTCCAAACTTTGATGTCGACAGCCAAACCTCATACGACAGTGGCTCCGACTAGTGACTTCGAATATAGCCCCAGGAATACGCTGGCCCTCATTGTAGACTTCACTAGTTCACACAACTTTGGATAAATACGCAGATCTTTGCTCGGAGAATATTAAATATGGCTAGATAACTATTTAATATAGATACTACACTACACTTCCACAAAAGGTGAAACAGATCAATAAGCAAGCCATGAAGGAGTAGGCGTGTACCACCGGTTCTGCGCTTACGCAGCGATTGCGATGTGTATTATGCGCCGATTACAGGCTGTCCTTTTGTGGCGCACGGTGGTTCGATGAACTGTGCAGTGGACAAACAAGATAATAGGGATGACGACAACTTTTTTTTCCTTAGTCTATCAGGAAGATTATTGAAAAGTATTGGACACGTATTTTTTTTTCACGTAATCAAAATTATACGGAGATATATTGAGTTGAAATGTCCGTGACGTCACGATTAGGTACGATTTATATCTAACGGTGACGTAGTTAGTCCCCACTCTCCAACTTTAACGCGTTTTAACTTAGTCATTCTTTGTTAATTTGATAAAACAAAAAATACGTGTCTTATACTTTTTTATGACTGATGATGGACTAATAAGAATGTCGATTTTTTCACCCTGTCGTCATCCCTATTAGGAATTGTCGTTCTACGTTGCAGGAAGATTGAAATTTCTTCGTCCTAATGTTAGGGAACGTAGCCATACTTCGGGTCCATTTATTCATTTTTTGTTACTCTGATAGAAAGCTCGGGAAGGCATTAAATTTGACTAGAGGATATTGTTAACCGACCAAGCGTGGCGTTTTAAAGAACATTATTTACAAAAGAAACTATAGCATCGCCTTTACACAATAAAATGACGCATCATTCGTCCCATTAAAAACGCCATAATAGCCTCAGGCAACTTGTCTATCTATTGCACTTCATACACCTGTTCCAAGGTTATGTAAACAATACACTGTTGTTTTAAACAAGCTTTGTTTAGATGACAGGTTTCTTCAGCCAAACAAATACGTAATCCGTTATAACTATTATTAGCCTACGCTTATTAATAACGCATCAATTATATGTAAATATTTTAATTATAAGAGGCATCTACTTGGAGAAAACAGTTGTTGTTAACAATACACAGGCCCGCCCACGTTATTTGTCGCATCTTACTTACCTGATTGTATCGAGTACCTAAACTATTTTGGGTTGCCATAGGATACAGGGGAATTTATTATTAGGTACCTATCGTTTTTAGTTGATGTTAGTACTCGTAAGCCTTTCGAGATGAAATTGTCAATTTATATTAATTTGTATCTTTACTTTTGCCAACTTTCATTAATACCACTATTTTGTGCTTTTGTTAATTTAACTGTTTTTCGCCTTTTTGATAGTTTACAAAATACTAGCTTCTGCCCGCGACTCTGAACTATGCGTTTTTCCAGGATAAAAAGTAGCCTTTGTCCTTTCCCAGGACCCCAACTATCTCCATGACAAATTTTATCTCAATTGGTCCAGCAGTTGAAGCGTGAAGAGGTAACAGATAGGCAGACAGACAGACAGAGCTACTTTCGCATTTATAATATGAATATGGATATCTAATTTATTTTGCATCTTATTAACAAAGTGGCGTACATTAAAAAGTAAAACTAGCACCATTTGTTCATCGTCTACAATTTTGCCGGGTCGAGCCACTGTGCAATTAATCCTTACTCCAAAGAAGGCTCCGCAATCATAGAACCATATGGCATGAGGAACCATATCTCTGGCATTCGTTAGACAATATTGCTAGCTGTTTGGAGAACAGCTTTAGATAGACTTGTACGGTTTATGACTGAAGAAACCACCGCAGAGTTGATAAGTTTTTGTGTTTAAAATGTTATTCATTCTGAATTTTCTTATCTTTCACTTTGCATTTTAAATGATTTGGATGAAACAGTATAAGGTCGAGAATACACATGCCTACAGCTTGCATAATAAGAGGCGCATGATTAGCTCTCATTTCAAGAAAAAATAGCGAGCTGATGGCCAGAAAGTTCTCGATGATGATGAAGAAGAAAACTCGCCGATCATGCATCTCCTATCATTCCTAGTATTCTAGGTTTTATTATAGTATCTTTGGGTAGTAGGGTGAACAACCCACTACTGAACACTATACATACATACATACATAATATCACGCCTTTTTCCCATAGGGGTAGGCAGTTACCACTTCTTTCCATTTGCTACGACTCTTGCATACTTCTCTCGCTTCTTCAACTTTCATCCCGTTCCGCATACATGCTCGTGGGTTTAAAGTACTTTTGACCTGATCTATAATCAGATTGTCCTGAATTTGATCCAAGAACATTCGCCTCGGTCTTCCTCTTCCAGCACCTCCATTCACACTAACCATATAAATACTTTTTGTCAGTCTTCTCTCATTCATCCTTTCCATATGACCAAAACAATATAGCATACCTTTTTCTATTTTTGTCACTACATCCTCTTTCACACCACACCGCTCCCTAACACTATTACCTAACATTATATTAGCTCCTTTTAAAGCTCTGCTATATATATATGTCGTATAGTCACAGCGATGGCGCCACTATCGCGCCTTGCCAGGCCTTGGATTGCCTTTTCAATTTGTTATTACTAGCATGTCCTTGAGAATCTGTATGGTACCTTGAATATCATTGGTAAGGAAACGTCAAGCGAATAGCTTGGGCGTAGCCGGCACTGGGTTGGTAACTGGAAAAGCTATGTTGCTTGGCGAGTGCACTGGGCCCCGTAGATTAGCCAGTAGCTGGAATCTAAATCAGACACGCGCTTGACCGTTTAGAACAAGACCTGTCATTCTGACTTTTGACAGTTGATTTGGTGGAGCAAAGGCCGGGAAAAGCCGGGAAACCAACCCAGATGCTGGAAACGTCGCGTTTCTGGTTTTCCTATGATATTTCCAAGATATACGACGGCTGTGAAAGTTAGGTAATGTGTTATTCCGAGTCCCCGTCGACATATATATATATTTAAGGCGTATTAACATTGAAAAGTCAATGCACTATTAATCAAACCCATACAGCTCTTAAAGAGTGCATGTATGCACCGACCTTGGTACCAGGTACATTCGGTCGTAAATACGTAGGCATTGATTGATCGACGAACAGATTGCGTCAGCGCTGACATTAATGTTTTACGTTTACCACGTTAAACAGTTATTACAACAACATTGACATTTCCTTATGTGACAACTGGAATAAAAATATTTTCGACAAGATTACTCCATTTACCTAATAAGAACTTCGAAATATTTTTGCATGTATCAACATAGATAATTATTTAATAATAGTCAATTTATTTAAAAGACATTATGTACATATACTAACAAATTGTTGTCTGCCTTACATACATTTGCTTCCTATCATAGGAATCCTATGTCTAAAGCATAGGTTGAAAACCTTATACACTATGATGTTAGTAAAATATAACTGCAAAAAATATAAATCACGTAATTGAACACTACACGTTATAACATACAAATGCAGTATGTTATCAAATGTGTAAATATTAGATAAATAGTAGGTATTCTTCTAGAAATAAGTTTCTGGCGAGCAAGTAATGTAAATTATTGTAGTATGTAATTGTAATGTATCAGATAAATTGCAGGATTGCAGGTGTCGAGTATCGGCACTTTTACCTTATCGTTTTCTATATTACGGCGTGGGTATGTGACGAAGAATCCTCCTTTTACTACCTTAATGTTAACACGCCATCGTGGGCGGGTTTCACAAGATCACGCTAGACTATGTTTTATGAAAAATTACGGCCTGATATTGAGCAATTGATGTCACGTTTTTGTGTACTTATTGGCTTTATTTGTTTGCGTTAATGTGGGCAGATTTTATTTTCCTAATTCGAGTTTAAGTTTACGCACTCTAGTGTATGTTATTTAAGATTTATCGATGGTTGTAAAATTAATTTGATTGTTATGGGACGGATAATGTTCTACTTAGCTACATAATATCAATCATTAATAGGTTCTATTTATATCGCTTATTTAAGGTGTGAGAAATGTTATTTTAAAAGAAATATTGCACACTTTTCCGAGTCTAGAGATAGAATAGATAGCCTCGAATAGATAATTAAAGTACGAAATAATTCTGTTTACTTTTTACGCTTTACCTACTTATATTTAATTTCCCATTGGGAATACGTCGACTAGTTAAGGCTGAAAGTTAATAATAAAATTAGATCTAAAAGTCGCGGTCAGAAGCCAGTCTATGCATACATATGTTTGACCTCTATATATGGGTATCGTATCGTGTGGTTTTCTAGCAGAGATAGGTAAAAGGCCGTCAAGGTGCGCGCGCGCAGAAACAGGAGCCGGCCGCCCCGTGTCGCCTTACAACCTGTCAGGATGATCTAGGGCTGCCACTACAGCTTATAACATCTCACTACTTACTCTTCTCAAGCAATGGGTCTAGAAAGCGCTGGTAAATTCTTTTTCTGACGTGTAATAGTGCCCCTATGTGGCCAATTTCCTGAATAAATGATTGAATTTTGAATTGAACTGGATATAGGCATCGAATGAGTTACATCCAAGTGCCTACGTGATCCGTGCGAAGTAATGGTTTTTAGAGGATGGTCCGGAGTACGTTTAGCAGCCCGTCATATCCGCATTGTTCCCTCGGTCAGGCGGGATGCGTCAAGACATATTATCAAATTAAAAAAATATATTTCATAGAGAGAGAAGGAGATGTACCTACTCCCCACGCTGGCATCCAAAATGGATTAGGAACTGACACATCTTTATAAGTGCTGCAGGTGTGCCTTCCTCCTAATGCTTTATTTCAAGCAGTCCAATCTTGACCTTGACACACAGAACTTGGCACATAGAACCCAATTCTTTTATCGGAGAAATCGACAACGACCCTAATATGGAACTTGGCTCTTCATTCACATTTATGTTTTTGATGGGATAGAGGTTTACTTCGGCTTGTTATTCATCACATTTGAATTGAAAACATTGTAAAACTGATCATGTAATTGAATTTCCATTAAACCGTTTGATGGATGTGAATATTTGGAGGAGATTTTTTTTACTCACTGTTTAAGATCGACCTTCATTAAGGCACAGCCCTAGCGACATGCGTCGGGCCTAAGCTAAACAACGGCGTATTCTTACTAGAGCGAAAACATCTGGTTAGCGAGACACTAGTTGCTTCAGTTCCATATTTACCACACACATCTGTAGGGTTGTCACTTTTATTCATTTGTTTAATCCAGACGATTATTACCTCCTCTATTTTGCCTCCTTTGATCTTGAGAGGGTTTAGGTAACAATCGCGCCTTTTTTCCCCACAAGGGTAGGCAGAGCAGAGAGCAGCTTTCCCTCCATTTCTTACTACTCTCATACACCTCTACCGCTTCATCGGTGTAGTCAGTGTACTTTTGACTTGTCCTTTAACCAGATTTTCCTGAAATTTATCCAGGAAAAGTCACTTTGGTTTCCCTACCAACAACTCCACTGACATTCGCCACTTAGGCCGGCCCTAGACGATCAATTATATTGCACAATATTTCGAATTGTGCAATGTTATTGACCGTTTAGGGTTAGTATTGCACAATATTCTTGAGGGCATCAATGTTATCGCGCAATTTTATTGTAGGTCTAAGGCCGGCCTTAGAAACGCTTTCAATCTTCTCTCATCCACAAATTAGTCTCTTAGTCTATTACTTAACCATTGTCTACTCGTTTTGCCGTTAAAAGTAGACACGGATGTAGGGTTGGGCTAATGCTAGTCGAGTGAGCTTTTGAGCAGTCACTTAGCATTATCAAGACGGATAAGTTCGTCGCCGTTGACGCCTGCGATACTACAATCTGCGACTCAATTAGAATATCCAGATTTCTACTTTCCACGTTTTACATTTTTATCAAACAACATTCACTCGCAAAACGCAGTGTCGTTCTTCAGGTTCCGATAGGAACATTTACTTATCCTGCAAATTTAATTTTCAGGAAAACCTCTTTAATCTAAAGACGAACAAAAGAAATGGCCTTTCCTTTTGTAATAGATTAAAATCCGTTAAAACAAGAGGTATTTTTTTACTATAACTGTCGGACATTGCTTGAATCAAAACTAATATCAGTTGTCTTGCAAGGTTGTGGTTAGGGAAGGTCAGTTCAGCTGAGAAAGATATATGTATATTTCATGTTTGTTACGTTGAATAAATTATGAACATATTTTCTTTTGTAGTTTGGTTTTTATTCAAGTGCAAAAATATAAGCCGCCTGTATTTATGATAATGAAGTAAGCTAAGATTCTGTTTTTAAAAATTAATGATACTTTACGAAAATGTTAGTTGAGTGACCGCACTATCTGCGCGCACGCACAAAAACCTGGTTGTCTTCCCACCGCTTCCTGCCTGGGCAGTTTCGATCGCCTATTAGAGCTAGAAAGCCTACTGCCATCTTAGATCGACTGGTTTACACGGCTTAAATAAGTTTTTCTGACTAAAGAAAGGTGTCGATTTTAATACATGTTTCTGTGTCACTTTTTTCTTTGAGTTCTTAATCTTGAGGTAATTGAGGGTGAAGGAAAATTTTTCATACAATCTTAATGTAAACGCGAACGCGGTCGTGAAGTATTTTCCAGGTCCGAAAACATACAATTGAGGTACTGACCTGGTAACTCTGCAGACTTAAAACCATGTCAGAACATGTTCTGGTTTGTATTCGTATAAAGGCGACGGTGGTCCTTAACTTATGGTAGAGACGCTATTAAGTCACACACTTCTCGCATGTTGCTAGTTACATGGTAATAAGGATGACGACAAGGTGAAGAAATCAAAATTCTAATTAGTCCGTCAGTCAGGTAAAATATTAGACACGTATTTTTTGTTTTATCAAATTAACAAAGAATGACTAAGTTAAAACGCATTAAAGTTGGAGAGTGGGGGCTAACTACGTCACCGTTAGGTATAAATCGTACCTAACCGTGACGTCACGCGACATTTCAACTCAATATATCGTCCTATCCTACGAAGAGGGGCGCAACCGTCCTTATGACCGTATTCCGATTATTACAGTATCGCATTCTCTGATTTTTTTTACACCGTTTGAGTCTTTGAAAATAGTTAAAACTGAAATTTTGAAATAATTATTTAAGTTTTTAAATTTGGGCGCAACTGTCTATCGCTATTTTATCCAGCGAACAAGGTCGCAAAATACTTAAAGGTCTGTATTCCATGAGTCGACGGTGCGCAGGGCGGGGTCGCAAGCGCACACGCGCCCGTTACGCACGGAGCGCTAACGTCAACGGCTGTGGTTTTGCATATCACGAAAAAATTAACATCGACTATGAAAAGAAGTCAAAGACTTGTTAATTTAGTGACTGGTATTAATGTGTATAAAAATAGACGAAGAAGGATCGAAACACGTAAGTAATTTTTTTTTTTGTGCTATGTATAAACGTAATTTATAAGTTTTTGTTAGTCTTCGATAATGTCCAATTTTATTTACATTGTAATTGATATAATATGTTTGAATTATAATATTTCTACACAAAACAATTGTCGTTATCCCAATAATTAAATATCTAGTACGATTTAATGACTGTACGTGGTAAAAGGGCATAAAGTAACATAACGCCCTTTTTCGACGAACTCGACATCGACGATCACTGCCAGTTAGGCACTTTCGCCGGGGCTGTTGCGGCTTTATTCGATGGAAAATATTTTGAATCGGTATTTTAAAAGCATTTATCCATAAAAAAAACATTTTGACTGAAAATAATGTAAATAAATCGTCATTTCCAAATAATAAATGGTATTATTTTCCATCAATACGGAACTTTAGTATTTTTATTAAAAAGGGCTTAATTGCCATTAGGTCCCTCAGGTAGGCTGTAAAAAATATAATGATAACGATATTTTACTTTTGTTTTAGCTTCGCCGGTACCTGTTGGATCGGAAAATGAAGTCATGTACTTCTCTGATAGAGTGTTTAAATGAAAACCTTAATGTGGTGGTGGGTTTTTCGCTTCTTAACTACCTAATTCACGTTCTTGTTTCAGTATGAATTCTGTACAGCCTACAATTTTAACTATCTTTTAGAATACGATTTCGACTTTTCAAATAAGTAATATTTTTATTTTATGTTATTTTTTACAACTAACAATAGGCAAACACCGATAATGTAAGAAGTAATTATGTTTAACTGTGTAGTTTCTTAGTAGAAGACGTTTTGAAGAATGTGATTCTTAGATGTTCGCTGTAATAAATTTGATCTCATTTCAGAAGTACCTAATGTTTAATTTAGTTCAAATGTTATATTTTCATTTCACAAAGGTAGGTAGTTTAAAATGATACCATGCTTTTATCTTTTATGATATATAAATTCATGAACGGAGGGACTTAATCTACCATTTTCGTCCTTGTGTGATGAACTTGACAATAGATTTCAAAATAAGTAATTAATATGATTAACATTCATCACACAATAAAAAATAAATAAAGCGTCAGATTACCTTTAAGTCCTTAAAAGTACTTGTTTTTTTTTTAAATCCATCCTAATTAATTAATGGGAGATTAGAAAGAAAATCGTGTTAATTATTTTTAATTATACCTACTTTGCCCAATAAAGTTATTTTTTACTTCCTATTAATTTCAAATATGGAGGTAGTTTAAATGAAACTTACCTACCATAATTATTTATTAAAAATATCTCTAATAAGCTATAATAATTCATTGATAATAAAATATTGAGAATAACTTTTTGTTTCATAATTTATTTATTTTTAATTATAGTTATGCTTACAAAAGTCTATTTTAATCTTTGATTAAAAATATAATATTTAACTATGCTCAGTTTTATAATACTTATTATTCATAATGGTCACCAAACCTAACGACAGAGCTTTCAAAAAGTCCTAACTACTGTTGTGACCCCCGCTGCATCCGAGGAATAAGGTCGTATTAAAGCTTCCGCCTTTACTCTTCGGAAAATTAAAATGTCTATTTTAAATTTAGCGCGGAAGAAAGAAATATGGGACATACCACTGTAAATAAAATAAAATTTAAAATAATGTGATGACTAATATATTTCGGGGTGTTTTATGTACCCATGTAAAAAGTTTCAAAGCGCCCGCTATGCTGGTGATTTTTTTAAACACAAAAATGCTTCTCCTGTAAAGTTGACTTTTTGTAGTTGCGCCCCTCTTCGTAGGATAGGACGATATCTCCGTATAATTTTGATTACGTGAAAAAAGAAAAAAATACGTGTTCAATCCTTTTTAATAATCTTCCTGATAGACTAAGGAAAAATAAGTTGTCGTATTCCCTATTGTTTCTAGTGAGGTATATCGACGATTCACCCACATTGAATTATAATTTAGAGATTTTTTTTAATAAATAGACATAACTCACATAACATTGATTAATCACGTAATCAGTCAATAATCAACGATCTCACGAATATTCCTTTTCCTTTCTGAGTGGACAAATGAGGTAAAACATTGGTTCAGCGTAGTGACCTGAGAACATCAATAGCTTCACGTTCAAAACGACATAAGTCGCCAAAAAAGGTATATATCTTACGCCCTTTTTGATTTGACAACAGAACAGTAGTAAAACCGAGTTCTGTATATAGACATATGAGATGCAGCTGTGTGCGTAAATCAGTGCAGGTTATTGTACCCGCTGCGTCCATCGTACGCGTTTGATTATTCTGTTATTGCCTGATTTAGATCGAAGAGGATTTTCACTTTTTACGACTCTTCCTATGTCTTTTCCTATGTCAATTCTCATGTAAATCAAGATGACCTTAACTAGATCATGATGTCGAGTTACACCACTTCATATGAGCAACGTTTTGTCCTAACCGTAGATTGAAAATTAAATGAAAAAGACACCAGTCTGATTTCACCAAAAATCTAATGAAGTTTAAATTCTTCATATAAAATGTCTAGTTAAGTAGATACTTTTTCAGCATTAGGACCTACCTATATCAAATACCATCATCCATGTAGAAAAAAATCATTAAAATGTGTTCATTTTGATACCAACAGCTAAAAAGGTGCACTACATCAACCGATTCAATGAAACCGCAGGTTTTTGTTATAAAAGCATACCTTTTAGGCTGCTTCTAGTTGTAATTTATCACTTTACTTTTTGTAACTAATTCTATTCACCTAACCAACCAAGTGCAGTTCTCACCGACTTCATTCCGATCATTTACGCGCGTAACATCGTATCAGCAATAGTTCTCATATCGTCGAATACCCCGTGTTTTGTTTCATTGTACGTACCATCGCACGATCTATCAGTTTTTACCTAACCATTGTCCGAGCATTCGTGCAAAAATAGCCTTTAGAACGTTATTACTCTAGAATAGAGTTAGCGTATTCTAATGTTATCGTTTATAGAAATCGCCACTATAAATCGTCAAATCGGCACGTCTGTGACAGTTTTCGCTGTAAAAAGATAGTATGTGCTAGTTATGTCATTGTTCGAGGTTTTGTTGGTTTCTATTTGTTTGTTTAGTTTATTGAACTTATTCGTACTGGAATAATATAACTCTTGATAGTGACAGTTAAAAAAGTAGGCGTTAAATGCAGAATGCCTACAGTGGTCAGGTCACGACTTTTAAGATTCAGGAAGTTGATGCAATGCCATCATTAGTCGACAAATTCCTGATATGTGACAAACGTGACCTATTAAATTTACTGCTGAATGGAATGGAATCGAGTATTTTACTAATATAAAATAAAGCGCAGTCTTATTTAATGATGTCTCTATCATATTCTACTACTGCCTATTCGCGTCCCACTGCTGGGCACAGACCGCCCCTCATGAGAGGGGTTGGGCTATAATGCCCACGCGGGCCCAGTGCGGATTGGATCGGGGACTTCACACACATCTTTGAATTACTTCGCAGATGCGTGCAGGTTTCCTAACGATGTTTTCCTTCACCGAAAAGCTCATGGTAAATTCAAATTGAATTTTGCACGTAAGTAAACTTGAGGTGCGAGCCGGAATCGAACGCCCGACCCTCGGCATGAGAGGCGATAGGTCGAACCACTAGGCCACCACGGCCTTTCTTATCTTTTATTTCACGACTTTTCTTCTTTATAATATTCAAATTCTTAAATTTGAAAATGTAAATGATTCTTATAAACTATCGTCTGTACAACCACAACAGCCCATAAGGTGTCACAGCATAGTACAAATTTCTTAAAGAGGCGTGAATGATCCAGTGCTGACTGACATACCTCAATTGCTTCACAGATGCGTTCAGGTTCCCTCACAATGTTCGCCAATTAAGAAACACCATAAAAGTATCTATAATGAACCCATTAACTTGTAAAAGCGCGTTACCCTCCTTTTCGTTCCCACATGGGCAAATTGCAACACAATCACTATGTTACGTCACTTGTTGTGACTGGAGACAATAAGTCCGCTTCCCGTGTTTCCCGCTGATTTTCAAGGCGCAAACCACGGGCGGTAGCGATTTGGGGATTCGTGAAGGCCATTGACCTATAATAAGTAATAACATATGGACGAACAGTGCCTAAGACAATATGTCAAAATATATGGAGCTAATTGACATTAGAAAATCGTTCCAATATGCTAATAACGCCTCTTTATAACGAAGACCAAACGGGTGCCCGAGCTGTTGGGGTACCCGTTTTGACGGGGCCATTTTTCTCCGGCTGATTGTGAATCTTTACTTATAATAGATCAATGGTTTCTTCTTCTTTTTGACATGTTTCTACTCGCTACAGCCTATAACTTGCGTTATAATAACACGGCGTGCGCACGAGTGGGCATTCGTGCAAAAATCCACGATTCGGCGCGCGTTTTTTGATGTAACACTACATTCGTGCTTGAGAATTTTAAGCGATGCCGATGTTTTCTCACATGTATGTTAGGCTTTACTTTGTTATGCGAATTTATGTAGTACTAGCTTTTCCCCGCAATTTCGTATGCGCAGAAATATTAAAATGAAAAATCCCGTTTTTTCCCGTTCCCGTGGGAATTTCGGGAAATCCTTTCTTAGCGGATGCCTACGTCATAACATCTACCTGCATGCCAAATTTCAGCCCCAATCCGTCCAGTGGTTTGGGCTGTGCGCTGATAGATCACTATGTCAGTCACCTTTGAGTTTTATATATATAGATACCTACTATAGCGTCGCCTGACTGTCTTTTTCATAGCTGTTCTTTTTTCTAATTTACTTATTTAAAAATAAGAATAATGTTTATTTACCAGAAATATTATACAGAATCGAAATCTAAATATTTATTCAGCAAATAGGCAACATCTGGGCACTTTTACACGGCACTTTTAAATGAATTTACCAGCGCTTCTAAGACCCATTGCTTGAGAAGAAGCGCCGCAACAAACTCAGCAGAAGACCTTTTTTATAAAAATACATATATAGTATATACTAAAATTACATTTAAAGGATGTATAGTCCCTAACTTAAACTTAAATCTAAGATCTTAGAGATGGTTTTATATAAAGTACAAAAATTTATGAAAATATTAATTAATGACAGTACTTACCTATCTAAATATGTATAATTACTAGGATAACAAGTTGATTTACATCAGTGACATGAGTTGGCAGCGGTCTCCGCACTAGACTCGAGCCTGTATCGCGAAGCCCAATGAAGAAAGACATAGTTACTTAATTAAAATTAATATAGCTTAAATACTATAACTACTACAGCCTATTTGTGCCCCACTGCTGGGCACAGGCCTCCTCTCATCACAAGAGGGTTTGGGCTATAGTCCCCACGCGGACCCAGTGCGGATTGGGGGACTTCACACACGTCTTTGAATTACTTCGCAGACGCGTGCAGGTTTCCTCACGATGTTTTTCTTCACCGAAAAGCTCAGTGGTAAATTCAAATTGAATTTCGCACATAAGTACCTAAACTTAGAGGTGCGAGCCGGAATCGTAACCCCCGACCCTCTGCATGAGAGGCAGTAGGTCTAACTAGACTAAATAAATATTTTCGAAAAATTTTACAAAGAAGAAAAAGAAATGATTCAGGAAATAGGTACTTACAAAAAAAGTAACGAAGGAATCAGAATATGGAAGGCCATTTATATGGCGAAAGGCGATCAGCGTGTATGGCGAACTTATAGCTATAATACCATCCATGTATGGGAGATATTAAATCTAAAGTAAAATTGCGTAAAATTACACGGAATTCGAAATAAAACTCGAATTGATTCGTGATATCGGACGCACGAGCGCATGCAAGGATCCCATTCCGTTCCCATAACTCTATCGCTATTGCTTTCGCTTTTTTACCCGAGTGCGCAAGAAGGAGGGTTATGTATTCCGAGTGTATGTTTGTATATTTCTTTGGCACACTCTGGAGCCGGGCTTGATGGCTTTTAGCTTAAGGTGTCGTTAGATTCGTCTTGATTGTGAGAGTGACACTATGTATGTAGGTATATAAAAAATAGAGTTATTTATTATTTTCTTATAATTTGATTTAAGTATTAACTGTTTTTTATATTTACATTGCCTTGCTCTAGTTTAATTGGCAATATAATACGAACACAATGAATCTTGCCTTCAACTTAGTAATAAGCGCTGTAGGTTAACTTTGAAGACGTCACTTCTCTACTTGCATACATATAAAATTAGTCTTATAGTCTGTGTCTAAACAACTATGCACCAATATTGTTTAAATGAAAAGAAATACTTAATGTGTGTGTATAGTGTCCGTACCGTACCAACGAACTTTTTCAGTAAGTTTTTATATCATTTTCTAGCCCCCTAATAGCACACGATTTGTTTTATTTAGTTTGTGGCTAAGTTTAGTTGTGTGTAATGTCCTAACATATTTATTTTCTTGATTAAAATGGCAGTATATGCAATGGAAGCAGTATCCAATAGCGTTATTACTGGCTGCGTGGAGTATCTAAGTGGTTCGTGAGGCATGCCGCGTAGCGTGCTAGGCGATGGACGGGCTAAGCGGGCACGGTTACGTAATAACCACCCAATTATGCACACTCGGGGGTAATGTCGGCGGTCCAATTAATATTTAAATAAATAGTTTTATCGAAGGGTTTGCGTGAAGGAAGGATGAATTTGGAGAAACAAAGCTGACTTGTAGAATTCGAACCAAGGGAGACATGTAGAAAAAGAAAAAAAAAATTACTCGTGACGATAACACACAAGAAAGCAAATAACATGAAAGTACAAGTATATGGTTGGTCGCGAAATGGTCCCAACTCAGCATAATGCTGGCATTAAAGCCAGTGCTGGTCTTCCGTTACGTTATGTGCTTACATTTAAGAGGACTAGACCGGCCGCACATTATAAAAAAAACTGTCAGAAAAATTCTAACGCTCGTTGGTAGATAGACGGAAGTCACATTTTGTATTACACACTAAGAAAAATTCTGATAAGAATATGCGGGATTTTATACAAAACATATTTATGCACCGAATGCCTTCCGGCAAGCGTTGTCCTGCGAGATTTCTCAATGTTCGATATCAAAATAAACGCACCAGCAATCATCAACTTATTGAGCTCGTGTTTTTAATCTGTCAACGATGAAAATTTGTTAAAAATTATGCCTACAATCATCAACGTAGCAGCAAAAGTCACACTTATGAAATCATCGGCCAAAATCGCCCCGCGCCATTTCTAAGATGGAATCATTATGTGTTATTATGAAAATTATCGTTCATTGGAGAAACGATACAGTTCCGTGTTTCATGAGTTCCGCAGGAGATAGAATACAAATAAACTTACAAACTTCTAGTGACAACAGCTGATTTTATCGCTAAAGAGCAGTCTCATAAGCTTTGCATGAAGCGAACAACGAGATAAATCGTCCTTTGATCGAGTGTTTTGTTTTTAAAGCATTAATCCCGATTTCAGAACAAGTCATCAAGTTGTAACAGTGAATATCATAACTCACGCGCATGTGAGGAACTCTAAAAAGAAACCACATGACCGCGCATGCGTCAGGGGTCAGGTAATAGATTGAACCAGCTGACACTGGCCGCTAAATTGAAACCGCGGTAAAAGTGAGCTATGGACTCTTCAGTATGAACATTTTTACTCGCGTAACACTAAAGTACACAACGGCTAATCTGGCTTTTTCAAAATAACATACATAGACCACTTTACTTGAAGTTACATCCGTTTTAGTTTCGCTGCGATAGCGTTCCGAAATAAAATTGCAACTCTAGTACCTATAGCCTTACTGGAAATCCAGTCGTAGTCACATTTATAACCTGTAATGTGACTGGCCTGGTCATCATGGTATTTTAAGAGATCGAGAAGTAATAAAACATTGGAAGACTTCTTTAGTATTCCCTCTAAAACGTAACGTAAACAGTAAATTAGCGCTTTGTAGTGTTGTTGAATAAATGCGTCAAAGTCCTTTTGGTAATTAAATAAAAACTTAAAGAAGTACCTACTCTTTCAATCGTTCGGGTCCTCTTGTATTCATAAAAATAAATTATAAAAAAAATATAAAACAGTAGGTAACCTAGATTTAACTTCACCTTCAGTAGATAGCGTGTATTGAAAGACATCTCAAAGAGATAAACATTTTGATACGTCAGTATAAACACTTGGTTGGTTCATTGGAAATTTCTCACATGTTTAAATTTATTCGCAACCTGTCAATCCACATTTATGATTAATGAAACCCGTTTGAATCGAACACCAATATTTATATTTACCATTACCTACACACAATTACGTACGCCGAGTCACATCCCTTGCATCTGTTAAAAACACATCGGTTTCTATGCAAATTTCCGAAAGTGACACAGCGAAAGTAAACACGTGTCTGGTGAGTTTTCACTTTCGTCGCAGGTGTTAATTTTATCGCTAATTTGACATTCACCTTGAAGGGATCAATGCCGCATTCGGATATACCCGTAGTCGAGCTAATCAGCGATTAAAATACCGGTTTCGCAGATCGTAATTACAGATTAATCGCTTCTTTAGTGTCTATTTGAATTGATGATAATGCAGTGTTCAATTTCGTGTGACAGAAATTGACGACGATTCACATGCAACTGAGGTATTTAATGCTGTCGGAATCACGTCTACTGCTGGACATAAGCTTCCCCAAGACTCGCTTTTCAGGCCGGTCCTGTACCACTCACATCTACCGGATTCTCTTGACCTTAACCATATCGTTATGTTCGACATTCAATAATACAAAAGCAAAGTCACCTTTACCTTGGTGCCTTGGAAATTGGGGAGGGCATTGGTGTGGGACGTAACGTGTGTCGACACGTTCGCTGCGTCTCACATTAATGCCACCCGGTCACAAGCCGGCGCTGCTGCTGGCCAGGCCCAGAGCCTCAAGCGCCGAAAGTATTCATGCATAATGCATGAATATGAGTTTGCCGCTCTCGCGGTTGAGACTCTGGGTCCCTGGTCGGCAGACATGAAAGCTTTCATGAGGATGTTGTCGGCCCACTTGATCGACAAAACCGGCGACCCAAGGGCTGGCGCTTACCTCTCGCAAAGGATTTCTTTAACAATCCAGAGAGGTAACGCCGCCAGCGTTATGGGCACCATGCCGCAAAGTGAAATTTTGGAAGGGGTGTTTTTTCTATAGTTATTTTTAGTTCTAGTTTTAAATTTTATTTCTAATTCAATTATTTTATTTTTAAGTCGCCGAATTTGTAATAAAAGTTGCAGATTTATTTTAAATAAATCAATATACCTTTACAATCTGTTCACTCATTTTGTTGAGTTCAATGCCTAAGTTGGTGCAGTCATTGTAGACATAATGTGTACTAAATCTTTTTCTGTTATACCTCATATGGCCTCCATTAGAAATACTTATGTAATTAGTTAAGCTCATTTGCATTATTGGGTCTACATGGGTCCAAGTAGATCGCAATATGTGATTCAGTTGTCCAAAATTTCAAGAAGTGACTACAGAGCTATTAAAGGGATATCATTGTCACTGAAAGAATCACTAGGCCTGACGTCACAAGATCTGGGCTCGTCAGTATAAATACAGATTGACGCAGCGTCTAGGAATACAGTTCCGCCTGACTAACTGCAAACATAGGCTTGAGCGTGACTATTGTTGGCTATTTGAACTTGGCTACGGGAAATGGGTCACTGTCAATATGTTACGTTTTAGCCTTACAAGTAACAGCTAGACGGAAGAAATTAAGGATGCCTTTCAGTTACTGAAACTTTTTTGTTCCAACTACATTAGAATTACAATACCGAACATCATATAAACAAGTTTCCACTTCATCAAACTGAATATGAATTCCGGCAGACGCTATAAATAAAATCTTGATCACAGCATAGAATAAAAAGTGCAATCTTTTTTCCGCCAACGCATTACAGATGCCTCGAAATCAAATACCATAATTATAATCTTAGCTGTTTATCAATGGGCCCTTTCTTGTCCAATGTTATTTGTTTTTATCATGATGTAGTTTGTAGTATTTCTGAAAACTGAGTACCGAGTAATAACCTTCTTATTTGATTGTTCCCAGGGCTGGCAGGCGACGGGTCCCACTCCCCCTCTACGCAGAGGACGACGGCCACGACCTCAGCGACCTCGGCATCGGCACCTCCAGCACCAAGAGCAGCCTCAGCGAGGACTGTGACACACACAGCTTGGCCGTAAGTCCGCGTCCACAACAGCCTATTCACGTCCCACAACTGGAGAACCTCCTAGGTAAACGTGGCTCTAGTCCGCGCGGGTTCATGTAGATCTTTTTGCAAAGACCGATGTTCACTTTGTTTTCTTATTCGATGGAAAGTCACCTTCGCCACATTAGAACACGGTTTCTAAGAACAGGGGGCGGTAACATATTGACTTGGCGACAAAAACCAGAGATGCTAACCATTCATCTAGACGAGCACCAGAAAGTATCACCTGGACGCGAATCAAGTATTTTTACTTTACGCACAATAATAATCAGATCTTTATCTCATTTCCAGAGCGATGGAATGGACCTTGACAAGAACCATTCAGACGTCGACAACCTGTCGAATTGCGACAACCGTAAACTGGGCTCCAGCGCCAACGAATACGACACCTGCACCACCATGACCATCAGCTCCCCGGAGCCCGAGGAGTACACCTACGAGGGTGCCATCGAGGGCTACAAGTCCCGAATCATCTCCCAAACCAACAGCACCATCGTCAAAACACTTGTCAACAACTCCAAAGAGAAGTCCCCAGAAAAACTCAACGGCGACCTCAACAGAATCAGAACTACAGTCAGCAACAAAATAGAAGAAAAACTGTCATCCTTCCAAAAAGAAAGAACCGATGATAGAAACAACAACCAGAAGAAAGACCTACCGAAAGTCGACATTCACAAAAGAAGAGAACAATTCGAAAGGGAAAACTCACAAGAGTCACAAAACAAACCAAAATTACCTGAAATTGCTAACAAAAAGTCGATCAAAGAGAGACTGTCTAGTTTAGAAAGATTTACGGAAGAAACGCATATTCAGAAGTCCATCAGTGATCTGAACAAGTTACCTGCAGAAGTAAAGCCCCTTAAAGAAAGGCTCTCGAGTCTCGAAAAGGTTAAGTCAGCGTCTACTGAACCAGAGAAGGTGAAAAGGCTGTCTAACGGCGATTTAAGCAACACGAAATCTGTAAGAGAACGTTTATCTAGCCTGAAGTCACAAACTTCAGAAGAAGAGAAGATTACTAAAACGGAAGTAAAAGATGTCTCGATGAGTCTTAAAGAGCGACTGTCGTGCCTGGACGCGGCGAAAAATAAGGACATTCCCAAAATAGCCATCGAAGAGGAAATAACCGTCTGTGAGAAACCAGAACCCAAAGAAGATCACCTGAATGACAAAAATAATGACAGCTCCTTGAAGACTAGTTTGTCGGGAATCGAATGCCAAATGCAGAGCTTCTGTCGTTCTCTTGACAGTTTGGATATCAACGGCCAGACATCTCCCAGCTCTTTCGATCGAGTGCAGAGCTTAGAAGACTTCGATTGTGCTGAAATGCAAAACACTGGCCAGAGTGATATTGAAACTGAAGACAGTGGAATACATACGGCACGGGATTCGTGCGCGCCCGCTGATGATATCGCTGATTTGACTCAAGTAGCGTCTCCTATTGGGGAGACCATGATTGAAATTTCTGAATATGAATCCTCAAATGAAGATAGCGCAATTACGCTGGAGCCAATCAAAATCGAAGAACCAATCGAAAGAGTCACTGAACCAATACAAACTATATTAGAAGATGTTGTTATAGAAGAATTAGAAGCACCTGATGTCAGTAAAGCGGATTCCGATAGCGCGAGTAATTACCTTCAGGCGGTGTCACAGCCTGAAGAGCTGAGCGTTACTGAAGAAGTGACTGAAATACAGATGGACAAAGAAGATGAAGATACGCTTAAGAGTTTGGAAATTCAGGACACTAGTGTAAGTCTGAATGAGCCCGTGTCCACGGGCTCGGAGGGGGACACGGTGGTGTTTGAGGGCAAGATGACCATTCATCTCAACTTGAACGAAATTTGCAACAACGTGACCGCTGGTGCTGGGAACGGGAGCACTAACCTTTACGAAACTAGCACCACTAACGACTCCACTAACCGCAAGAGCATGCCAATGGTAACTGTCTCTAATATCACAACCACTACTAACATTTCACCAAATAATTCCATTAAAACGCTAAAAACATTAATCAGTAACCATAAGCTTACTAACAATCTCGCCGACGTATCGTGTACTGAACGCTCAGTCAAAAACGTAGACAATTCATGCAATAACATAGTTAATCATAATCACACAACTAATGACAATGTCTTGAACCATACTCGTGATGTTACAGCTAACATAGACGCCACGGTAAGTAGCTCGCAAGACTGTAATCCCTTCTGGCAGAAACGGATCAAACGCAACATCGAGCCTAACAGACGAAAGACCATTCTATTTATTAATAACAAAGTTGTCACCAAAACAATATCAAATTCAAGCGATTGTAGTGCTAAAAGCAACGCCTAAATTTAAGGCCTAGTTTTTGGAGTCCATTCACTTTCTCATAGATTGCCGTGGACGCAAGAAAGATGAGAAACTTGATATGGGCTATTTTCGAGTATTTTATGATCTCTTGATCTCGTTTACAATCCCTGTACACATTCTATTAACAGTTCTACATTAACTATAAATAGTATTCACCTCACAATCACCGTATAGAACTAGAAAATCATCTATGTTAGTATTAACATCCAAGTCTGAACAAAAGTGTCCAAAAACACCCGTACCTAATCATAGTTTAATGTTCTAAAATTTTTAATCATTAACTCCTAGCAACAGTTCATATCATGAACCATCATAAAGTAGATTTAGACTTACCTCTGCATACAGAGTTATATTTTAATACCCATATTTTCACCATGTATAATATATTCCTATTTATATACAAGTACACCATAGCGTAGACCCATTAGATACAGTCTAGTTTATTTATTAAACGTGATATTTGTAAATTCATTATTATCAAAAATATATGTTACGCTGTTATGTATGGGTTTTATTTGTATTGTATCCTCTCATTTAATCATTGATCAAACATGACATTTATAGACAAATCAGTACAAGGTGTAGCGTTATCTAAGATGATATCATTGGTAAACGACCTCGTTATCTAGCGATCATGACTTGTAGTCGTTAGTGAGATAAGAGCGGAGAGGCTCGTAGGTTCTCTAGCTTATTAATTGCATCAGCTTTGGTGATGGGAAGGTAAGAATCGTACGTAATGTTCCGCTTCATTAATATCATTTGCGCTGCATGGTGTGCTACTGTTTTCATTCTACCTTGCATGTAATTTTGTTTTTTTTTTTGCAGTGATTCGTTATTACGTTAAGACCTACTTACACCAGGGTTAGATCTAGTAACCTTGTTGCAGGTTCTAACTCTTGGTCAAGTTTATTCCATTTTAGCTACTCACTTTGGGTTAGAAGAGACTTAACCCTGGTTACTTACTTTTATTTAACAAAAGCTGTGTTTCTTTCAAGCTGTTTTTAAATATTTGTTGTTTATTTTGTCTAGACACCACACGTGAAAACGTTAGTAAAGTTGATTTAAAATTCCAGGTTATAGACGCATTGGAAATGGCTTTCCAAGAGTTAGACTCTGAAGATAGCGTGAACGCCAGCGCCATGGAAGATGTCAAGACAGAGCCAGACACAGCAAAACCAAAAACTGAAGATATCATTGACTTCAAGGAGAAGGCAGCGGCGCCCGTGTATGAGAACATGGACATGTTCTTCCAGAACCCTGCAGATGACGTGGCCTTCCCGCTGGACCTGCCAACGAATGTTTTGGAGCCGCCGAAGGAGAAGCCTCCTCCACCGCCCACCGACGATGATGAACTACTTGGAAATGTGAGTATAGTTAATACTAAACAAGACTGCCTTATCACAAATGTGCCCACGTGCCTGAACGGGTTTAAAACTGAAAATATGAACTTAAACATGTACCTAGGTTACCAAAATCACGTGCTAATCTACGTCACTACAGCATTATTTACGTTTGCCGAACATAAGCCTCTTTAATCTCAAGGCTTTGAGATTATGGCTTCCATATTTATTTTCCTGTACCGTCAAGGCTATTTTTTATTTGATTTAACATTTCTAGTAAATTCTAATAGAGGACCAAACTTTCTAATAATACTTGAATGTTTCGTTTACTATGTGTATATTAGGTTGTCTGTGTGTGTACCTAAGTTGATAACCCCGCTGTCAACAGGGTATTTTTATTTCCGATTCTAGCATGATTTTAATTTAACTAATCTTTCTGCTACTAACTTACCTAAAATTAGTCTCAAAACATCATCAAAATCCTCTCCATTTCCAGGGCATCTTCAAGCACACGAGCTCAGCGCGACGCATCAAAAAAGAGATCCGCAACAAACGCACCAGCTTCCTTGGCATTGAGGGTCAAGACGATGATTACCTAGACGCAGACTTGACAGCGCCTCGACCTGACATCACCTCCTTCTTACAAGAAGAGACGAAGATCGAGAAGCTTCTGTACAAGAAGACCCTGTCCCATGATAATGCTAAGCTCAGGGACAGCAGGGATTCTGGAGTGGATGTAGACAGAGGCCCGTCTGCTGAGGCGTGGTATAAACAGTCATCGCCGGAGACGTCTAACCCGCATAGCAGACAGAACAGCGAGGTTGGTGTCTCTATCTAATATTTGGTTATTAACATCACCATCGTCACCATCATCATCATCATCATCATCATCATCATCATCAACATGATCGTAATTTGAGAGACACAGTTGAATCCTGGCATATCTAAATCTATTTGAGTCTTTATATCATATATTTGTATACCATCGTCCTGACGGAAGGAAACCTTTCGTCGGCTACGGTTGGTAGGTTCGTACGTACCTCCATAAAAAGTACTTCTGTACCTCTAGGCTAGTAATTGAAATAGTAAATACTAATAATAAAAGCTCGTTATTTGTGTCAGGCAGGAAACAAGCAAGCTAATCACACTTTTCACTGTCGCTATTTAAATTGTACATACATAATACACTGTTAGGATAGTGTATTATGTATGTACAATTTAAATACTGTACCTGAGCTAAGACTACTAGATATACTCTTTTTAATAACTCATACTTTTCAGAATACTCTATCTACATTCATAGTTTAGCTTTATTGAAATTGGAAATTTATCTTTTCTATATCCCACAATAAGTGACCAATAATTTAACGACATTAATGATTTTTTTTTTCAATTCCAGCCATACACAAACGTAACCGTGACATCGGACGAAGAGGAATCTTCGAAGAAAGACAAATTCGCCACCAACCTGACATCAAAGCTGGCTGATTTGGCCGCGCCGGAGATAGACTCTCTCGACAAGAAATTACAGGAGCAACAGGTAACGCCTAAGGACTTAGGACTAGCTACTGATAGGGACATTTCCTATAAAGAAAAGTAAAAAATAATCGTACTGCTCCTCTTGAACTGCTTGTAATAAGCTCGATGGTAAAATTGATTAAGCCGTTTTTACGTCATATTTACGATTAATTTGGTTAGGATTGATTATGCTTGAGAAACGATTTCTCGTCGCCTATTGAAATCTATTAGCTTACGTTTAAAGAGATAAATTGATAATTTTTGTAGAAAATGACTTGTTTAGTAAAAATTCGAACTACCCAGAGCTCAAATTACTGTATTATTTTTTTGCCGCTACTAATAATATGTAGTAAAGAGTAGATTTAAGCTAGATTGCCGCAAGGTGCTGTCTTGGGTCCAACTTTGAAAATGATTATAAAAGTACAAATATTTATACTTATTATTTAGCACGATTTTCTTCTTTTCATTTCGTAGTTGAAATGCTATAAAGATGTTTCTTTTATTTTATATTCTTAGTCAAGAGTAGATCTCGTAGATTAGATTTATTTTCGGGGTTAATATGTACTGTATTGAATCTTCTCATACTTTAACTTTAAGTAGTAAAAATATATTTTAGATTGCACTGTAAATTGAAAGCACCGTAGTATTTCCTTTTCCAATTTGTCGACCGACATCCAATTTTTGCACTATAATTATGTACCTATTTCTTCAGATATTGTGAAGATATGTTCTAATGTTATGCAAAAATTGTAATAATGGTAAATCACATTACTCCAAAAAAAAAACATAAATTTTACATAACTGTTGATCAGTTGATGTTTGAAGCACAACGTCCGTTTTATGCTATTTTTTTGGAATAAAAATTTAGTTTAGCTATCATGGTATTTGGTACAATCTATATGTAAAGCTGCCAAACTAACAAACCCGCTTTTCTAATGCTTTTATTGTATTTAAAGTCAATTATTTATGTATCGATAGATATGATTTGCAAGTAATGTATCTTAGGAATTTTCCTTACTTTTGGTTAGCTACAAATATGTTATTTTCGCTCTTGAATAAATATTATTTATATTAATAAAATACTGCCTTTTATTTAGAACACTGCACCTCGTGTAGAATATGTATACATTGCATGGAATAGTATCTTTCATTTAATTATACCCATAGACATAAATAATACTTCGTATGGACCCGGCCTAACGTAGATACATGTCATGTTTCCCCACTTCATTGGTGTCCAATACAAAGTTAAACTTATATCGTGACACTAAAGCTGGGTCACATTTTTTCAACAACGAGACGAGTTTTTAGATACTGAGAAACAGTTTCGAAATATATTTTTTTAAAACGCTTATTGTCACGCACGCTCGGTGACAGAACTTTGGATTGGACACCGTGGAAGTGGGGACATATTACGTGTACGTTAGACCGGGTCTACATTATTTACGTCTATGATTATACCTATTTCTACGCGCAAGCTATGGCATAAATGCGTATTCTTCTTTATTCAAACGGCATCTTATACAAAATGTTTTACATACCTATACATTACCAAAGATCATTCCAGAATCATTGATCGTTAACAGAATTAATTGTGTCTAACATTAACGGTCCCGAACCCGCCATTTTGTGATTAACATTAACAAGATGGCCGCCCTTGCAGGGAACTAACGAGGATTGGCCTGACGGGCTCGACGACGCTCACACGAAGGTGATTGACATGTTTTACACTAAAAACCTTTCCTTCATACGTTTTTCGGTTCACATACACTTATGTCACACATTTTTCGACTTAGATTGTCAGCAATATTTTTGGCAACTTAACATCTGTCAGATTTATTTATCGGTTTCTTACAATGCCGTCAATATACAAGGCATAGTTTCTTGCATCAAATCACATGCTAATCTTAGCGTAAGCTTATCTATTTCTAAAGCTGTCTTTTACAGTCTATTGATTGTACTCAAAGATGACAGTTGATTTCAATTTCCAAATAAATTGCATGTGGAATAAATGCCAATTATAACAATATAAAGAAATCTCTGAGTATGGTCGTACTTTTCCAGCTTTGATATATTTTTTTGTAGCGCGATCGTGTATGTAAACCGAATCATAAAACCTAACACCATCCTCGCACGCTAGCTTACGACTTGCACTAAATCTGAAACCAACCGACGCGTCTAATACCTAATTCCTAAATAGGAGGTCCTTCGTTTCGAGCGCGAACTACTTCAGCTAGAGCAAGAAGAGCTTAGAAGACAACGGGACAATCTGATGAGAGATCAAACAAGGATCATCCAGAAGTCAGTTCAAGATGTCTCCGAGAATCCGGTATTAAGAAAAGCTAGCGACAGCCACAGGCATTCTATGCCTAATTTGCTTGTGAACGAGGTGTATTCCGTGGCAGAGAAGATCCCAGAACCCGATTCACAGTACGATGACAGTATAAAGAGAAAGCCTTTTGTGTCTGAGGAGCATATTCAGAGGCACTTTGGCGTGGAAGAGAGTCGGAAGGTGTTGTATGAGAAGGAGAGAAGAGTGAGGCCGCCGCAGCCGATCCTGCCGCCGAAACCGCGCAGCCGGGAGTCCATCGAGAGGGAGATTACTATGAGGTCAGTGCCATTTTGGGATGTGGATAGATTTTATGGAAAGGAGCGCTTTTTTTTCACTGGTCAGTGAGTTCTTTCAGATCATACATCACTCAAAATGGAGAATAGTCACCATTGAGTGACCGTATTTAACTTTGACGGACCTAACCCGTCTTATTCTAAAACTATAACGTATCTCTTGATGTAACATTTCTAAACTATAACTTGGATGGGCCTGGGTTGCCTGAAGTTCACGGACTCAAATATAGCCGCCGAGATTCTCACTATGGAGAACATTACATTTATGACCTTTCTGAATCACAGAATAGAATAGAACAGACATAATATTTACCGATGATTACTACGTAAACTTCCTTGATGCAAACCATTCTAAATGTATCTAAAACTTGACTAAACTCTCAGTCTAAAAACAGTATTACCTTGATTCCAGGAGTAGCCGAGTACCATCAGCCGTGGAATACGTGAACGTGGAGCGAGCGGCGCCCGCGCCGGCGCCGCCGCCCGCCCGCCAGGCCATGACGCGGCACACGCTACAGGTAACTTCGCAGGCCATACTACAACTACATTTCTAAAAAGTATACTCTCACTCTCACTATCAACCACCACTACAATAGCCTATTTGCGTCCCACTACTGGATACAGGCCTCTGATCTCGAGAGAAGATATAGTCCCTCACGTCCCCGTGTACCTAGATTAGGGACCTCACACATCATTGAATTACTTCGCAGATGCGTGCAGGCGCGATGTTAGTGGTAAATTCAAATTAAATTTCGGAAAGTACTTAAACTCATAGATGCGAGCTGGATTTGGATTCGAACCATCATCATCCAACCAACCAACCATTTGTAATGAATTGCTGTTTGTATTTTTCAGGCGCTGAGTGCGGCGCCGACACCTAAACTGATCTCCGGCACCGAGTGGGTGTCCGCGCGCTCGCGCCGCCCCGCCGCATACAACTACCACCAGCACTGGCTCGTTCAGGTGAACACTCACGAACTTACCTACAGCCATCGCCAGCGACTTGAGATTAAATAATGCGCAGAAGTCGAAAATAAGGTCTCATCGGCCTCTGGGCGTGGGGCGCAGCGGGCACTGTCGTGCGCGCACGCTTATCGGTCCTTCAGTCGTAAACATGCGCAGAAATCCCCTCTACTTTCGCTCACCGCTCAAGATCAGTGTCGGGACCTATACAAACCTACGAAGTCAGAGAACCGTGGCCCTGTCTTATTTCCGCGACTGTATCTAACCAAAGTTGCAAAGCAACAGTAAAAGCAAGAATAAATTACATATTCGCGTAAGAACGTAAATTGACGTACAATTATCTTCCGCTTGACGAGTGTGTCGTGATGAGAGGAGGTCTGTACCCAGCAGTGGGACCTAATAAGCTGTTGTGGTGGTGGTGAAAGAGTGTCGCCATTTTATCCTATCTTTGGCATTTTTAATTTAATTGTATAGCACATTATAAATATCTTGGGACATTTCACACATATTGACCTAGCCCCAAACTAAGCAAAGCTTGTACTATGGGTGCTAGACAACGATATAAATACTTATATAGTGAAATACATACATATATAGATACTAAACATCCATAAATCGAGTACAAACATTCGTGTTCATCACACAAAGTTTGCCCCGAGCGGTACTCGAACCCGCGACCGTCGGAACAGAAGGCAGGGTCACTGCCAACTGGATCAATCCGGCCATCATGAAGTGCGACGTTGTAGTGTTGGACTGCGACTTCTAGGTCGTTTATGAATGGACGTGGTTATTTTTTCAGGAGGCAGAGCAGCGGCGGGTAGACGAGCAGAGGAACAAACTGCGGACGGCGCAGCGACACTCTTACCATCAGGACACGCCGCACAGTCTTCTTGCCTCCCACAGGATCAGCACGAGGTGACACTACTACTCTACTCTACTCATCACGAGAGGGTTTGGGCTATAGTCCCCACGCGGGCCCAGTGCGGATTGGAGACTTCACACACATCTTTGAATTGCTTCGCAGATGCGTGCAGGTTTCTTCACGATGTTTTCCTTCACCGAAAAGCTCAGTGGTAAATTCAAATTGAATTTCGCACATACGTAAACTTAGAGGTGCGAGCCGGAATCGAACCCCGGACCCTCTGCATGAGAGGCGGTAGGTCAAACCACTAGGCCACCACGGCTTTTAGGTGACACTGCGGCTATACATATACATCAACTCCACAGGGATTTACCATAGCGACTACGCAGGCCCATTTCTATCTCGATCGTTTAATACGAATCAAGGTTTAAATGATTTATTTAATTTATCTCTGACAAAATAACAAAATTATGAGAAATCTTACGCACTACTTCCTAATCCAAAAGGACAACCCTACATGGCATGGTACTTACCCAAAATGCTGGCAGCATGTTCCAAGTTCGATTGCAATGCTCAATCTCTGTGCGAGATAGAGGCCAGCATTTTGGTTACCAGAGGCCGCGATAATTTTTTTGATACTAGAATGAATATGAATATGGATCAAGTGCCAGTACAGATGCTATGAAACATCAAAAGCTGCTCATGAATTGCTTAATTTATGATTTAAGAAATTTAGAAAGAAAACCTGACCACAATATTTACGTAAACACTAATATTATTAGCATGAGTCAGTATTTTTTTTTTTCAAATTTTTTATTAATATTAGTTCTCTGAAGCTCTAATTTTATAAATAATCAAATATTATTTAATATTTTAATTGATCGGAAAAAAGATGACCATTTTTTTACCTCTCACCTTATTTCCACGTTTAGCTAGGCAACCCACTTGCAATTTATTAATACTCCTATTTATTAACTTGTCTAAAATGTTCAAATGTCCTTTGTTTTCAGCCAGCAGCACCTACCGCAAGAATACAAGCGCCCCCTCCGACCGGACGTGCCTCCCCCCGCGCGCCCCGAGCCCCCCCTCCGCACCGCGGCCCGCGAGCGCCCGGCACCACCTCGCGACGCCCCCGCCCCCGCCTCGAGGATAGAAGACAGGACAGAACAGAAGGAGGATAAACTGCTAAGTGTTAGCGGGAGAAGAAAGTGCTCCCACTGCGGGGAGGAGTTGGGTAAGCTTGAGAGATTATGTTATTATTTTTACTTTTTTTTCATCGCCATCATTTTGTCAGATTTCCGCAACATTTAGCAGGTATTGCTACATTTTGTTGGAAGCTTAATTATACAAATACAAATTCTTTATTTCCATAAAAGATACAAATATTTTACAATATGTCTGGCCTCCACACTAGGCGTTGCCTGTCCCGTGGGGGCGATTGTACGGTTAACAAAAAGAGTTATCGGCTTACATGACTTCTATTTGCTCAGTAACAAATACCAAAAAATAGTAAGAAAAACAAGGAAAGATAAAAACAAATTAAACATAAGAATAAGGAAGTGGTAATTTAGTAAGTTCTTCTATGTGTATGTGTGTCTCTGTGTGTGTTGTGTGTGAGTGTGTGTGTGTGTGTGTGTATGGGTGATTATGTGTTTGTCAGTGTACGTGTGTATTACGTTAGTTGTTCTAATTATTATGCTTTCGGATTCTTCATATGATAATTGAAACATATGGTTGAGTAGCAATTTTTTCGCATGAAATACAGAGAGTGCCTTGAAATTGTATAGCTTAATACGTTTATTATATATTCGAAGATATAGAAAGATTTCAAAACGTTGCGCAAAAGAGGATTTCACTGCTGTAACAGGCAATTTGTATATCCGAAGTTTAAGCATTTTTTCATATTCATCTGACTTTAAAACAGTGCGCAGCAGGGAGATACGCTTGGGCCGCTTACCTTCAGCCTTGCTATTCATGAAGCAGTATCGTCTCTGAAATCTCCCCTTCATCATCATCATCATCATCATTTCAGCCGAAAGACGTCCACTGCTGGACATAGGCCTCAAATCTCCCCTTAATATTTGGTATTTAATTGATGGCACCTTAGGGGGGAAGCCTGAGATCGTAAAGCAGGACTTGGCTTTCCTTATTCCCCGCCTGAAAGATATGGGACTGGAGGTGAATGACGGGA
>OZ020291.1:11428525-11476442 GCA_963971205.1 Aethes cnicana
AGACGAGCTCGAATCCGGAGTTATCAACGAAGAAACCGCCGCTGAAACCTTCGCTAGCTCCACGGAGGCCGAGAAGAATGTTTGTTTATTCTGGGCGGCGTTTCTCAAGCTGTCGCCGCTGCTGCCGGTGCTGGTGGACGCCGGCGCCGACCCTGCGTGCTGTGAGGGGCTGGGTCTGTCGCCGCTGCACGTGGCGGCTTTCAGCGGCTGCCCCGAGGCCGCCGACTACCTGCTCTCCCGCGACGTCGACCCTAATTACATGCCGCGCTGCTTCGCGCCTCTCCATTGCGCCGCGTTTGGGAACTCGGTGCAAGTGGCTAATTTACTAATCAGTCGCGGAGCGTCAGTCCACGCCGCGGTCAAGGGCGGAAATTGTGAAGGTGGTTTACTTCATTGTGCGGTTCGTGCCAATTCCGTGGAGTGTTTAAAGCTATTCATATCGCACGGGGTCGACGTGAACCTGATTGAACCGGGCGGCACGAACGCGATACACCTCGCCGCCGATCTGGGAATGGCTCAGTGCCTAGCTATCCTGCTGGATACACCCGGCGCGGATCCTAATATGAGAACGAGAGTTGGTGATAGAGAATCGACGGCCCTGCATCTGGCTGCTGACGGTGGTTTTGTGGAATGTGTTGATTTATTACTTGCCAAAGGCGCTGATGCCACTTTGAAGAATCATAGAGGTTTCACAGCTCTACATTTAGCGGCCCGCGCTGCAAGTTTGGAGTGTGTGGAATCTTTGTTGCGGATAGGAAAAGCGGAGCCGAACGCAAACGATTTTGACAAACGGACGCCGCTTCACGCCGCAATCGGGAAAAGTGACTCAGCGTGCGACATCATAGAGACGCTGATCAGTTGGGGCGCTAACGTGAACCAAAAAGATGAGTACGGCTTCACGCCGCTTCACCTTGCCGCGCTGGACGGACTGTCTGCTTGTGTCGAGACGCTGATCTATCACGGCGCCGACGTCACTACAAGGTCGAAGAAAGGGAACTCCGCTCTCAATGTAATAGCCCGCAAGACGCCGGCGTCACTCGCTATGATTACACGGAAACTCGATTGCGCAATAACTTTGCATCACTCACAAACTACCAATAGAGAAGTAGAGCTTGAACTTGACTTTCGCAGCATCCTCCAGCACTGTTATCCTCGTGAAATTAGCTATTTAAACACATTCGTAGACGAAGGTCAGAAAGAAGTGCTGTTACATCCACTTTGTTCAGCATTTTTATATATTAAATGGGAGAAAATACGCAAATATTACATCGCAAGATTATTTCTCAGCTTCATATTTGTGCTCGGACTGACGTTATACGTTCTGACTGCACTTGCGCATAATTGTTATAACGGAAGTAAGGACATGGAGGAAACTATTCAAGAGCAAGAATTGTGCCAGAAGCAGTCTATACTCGGTGACTTGTTACGGAAAAACCCATTCGTCATAGAAATGCAATGGTGGGTGTTGGCAGGAATAACTATATTTGAAATTTTCAGAAAAGTGTATGGGATAGCGGGTTACTCGACGGTCAAACAATATCTTATGCAGTCGGAGAATATAATAGAGTGGTTTGTGATCGTGAGCGTATTTCTCATATCGTATATCTACACCAATATAACGTACACATGGCAGAACCACGTCGGGGCGTTCGCGGTGCTCGCCGGATGGACAAATTTAATGATGATGATCGGTCAGCTGCCTGTGTTCGGTACATACGTAGCGATGTATCAGAAAGTGCAAAAGGAATTCGCGAAACTGCTGATGGCGTACTCGTGCATTTTGATTGGATTCACGATAAGTTTTTGCGTCATATTCCCGGACTCGTCCTCGTTCGCAAATCCGTTCATGGGATTCATAACAGTTCTAACAATGATGATCGGGGAGCTTAATCTAGATTTATTGTTGAACGAACCGGACGGGAACGATCCTCCCCTGTTCTTGGAATTTTCGGCGCAGATAACGTACGTTTTGTTTCTCCTTTTCGTCACCGTTGTACTCATGAACCTGTTAGTCGGTATCGCGGTGCACGACATTCAAGGATTGAGGAAGACAGCGGGCCTGTCGAAGCTCGTGCGCCAAACTAAACTAATATCGTATATGGAATTGGCCTTGTTCAACGGTTACCTGCCTAAATGCCTGTTGAAGATCCTGCACTCGTCAGCATTGGTTTCTCCTCAAGCCTATAGGGTAGTGTTGAGTGTAAAACCTTTGAATCCTAGCGAGAAGAGGCTTCCAAGGGATATAATGACGGCGGCGTATGATATTGCTAAGATGCGGAAGCAGTATGGGCACACGATATCTTCGAACGGATCGACGACGGGCGCGTATTCCTGTTTTAAAAAGTACGAGAACAATAACGATTCTAGTTACAGGGAGTATGGCTATTCGAGCGGTTATTCTGGGTTGGGGAACCTGCAGGCGCGGATGGATGAGACGTCAGAGAGCGTGCGGCAGCTGACGCAGGAAGTGAGGGAGCTGAAGAAGTTGATCGGCGCCCAGCAGCTGGTCATCCAGCAAGCGCTGGCCGGCACGCTGGACGCGGGGGACGCCCGTTGATGACATAATGGCAGCCGTTTACATTCAATGCCAAGCAGCAAGTCAATAAACTGTCGTATTGTCGGAGCTACGGACTCGAACTTAAATAAGAGGTGATATTTTTGTTTTAAGACTAGTATAAGTTGCAGGCACTGTGATTGTAGGTAGCACTGGTTTTCTAATATTAATATTTGACACTCGTGATATTAAATTTTGTAGAAAATTTTTGTTATTTGTTTATTATTTTTACTAAGTATGTTGTGCAAAGCTGAAGGTTCCCAAATAAGCTCAAGTAGGTAAGGTATGATTAAATACTTAATTAAAGTTTAACTCGTGATTTTAGGATATGTAAGTATGCCCAAGTACTTAAGTATGATTAACTGATCAAAAAATTAAATGTAACGCTTTATGTACAAGGTCCAGCTATAGGTAAGTACTTAACTTCCAATGATTGGATCTATACCTACACATAATGCTTCTTAACAAGACATAAATGCCCTGGGGTACACGGGATCTATTTGTGGAAGTATGAAGACGTTATTTGTCATTGTGAATTTGTAACCTACGGCCTCTCACTCAATGTCAGTGTTCGGGGGATCAAATCCGGACAAATGGACTTGCTGTGGTCGCGGCTTTCTCCTCCTATTCGAGAAATTTTAATACTTGTCGAATTTCATCGAAACTGATTCAGTAGTAATAATGCAAAACTGCATGCAAAATTTATAATTTCTACATCAAATTAACTTTTTTTAACCCCTGTACCACTGAAAGCTAAAAAATCAAGTTTCTAGCGCCATCTATGGAGCAATTATAACTTCGGAAACTTGTAAACAGTCATATTGATTTGAAGGAAAAATCTTTTTTTGGTATTACAAAATACTTGGTACAATAAAACAAACACTTTTTTCTTCTATTGTCATATCGTACATATCGCATCAATAAATTATTTCAATAAAATTTCAATAACATTTGCAGTCTGACTGTAAAAGCTCAATAACGAAACGCAATTTGACAATGACATTGACGTTTCTCAGAGTTGCGCGCGACAAGCAAAACAAAAACAAACCCCCGATTCGATCAATAGCCGGAGGAGAAAGGAAAATCTAGATTCAGGTCTTATCTCTTTCGCCCAGCGTGCTGAAAAGGCACCTGTAGTAGTGTTATCGATTGTGCGTCTGGTAGTCTCATGGTAACCGACCGCGTCCGGCATTCCAATGCAGGGCAGTTTCAAGATACAACTGATAAACATGGGTACACGGGCGGCGGCCTGTAAGTATTTGAGCATTGGACATTTTGAACTATTTCAATTTTATTAACGTTTGCATGCATTGTCGCGTTTTTTTCAGAAATTTAAAGAGGAGGTAGAAAGCTTTTTGTGTTCTAATGCAGTCGCAGGGTGAAGTGGTATGGCCGGAAACGACGGGGGCGAAAGGTGAGCTGGGGCTTCGTTGGTCTCTCACGGACCCACTCGCACGATCCGTTTTCGGGGTGTCCACTTGGGCTTTTAGTGTTTTGGGTGTACCTGGTTGGGTGTGGAATTGTGTTTTTTTTTCAAATCTTGTTTGACTGGATGTATGCAACTGGCTGGTTGTATTTTATTTTTAAAGTTAGAATTGTGTTGGATTGTTTGTTTTTAAAATGGTGGATGTTGGAACAGCTGTTTGATTAACCTGATTGCATAACATGTTAGATTACTGAAGAGTTGACTGGTTTTTCAAGTAGTACCTTAGTGGATGGGATTTAAATGTCATATATTCAATAGGTACAAAATGGGATGAATACTTTCATTCTGTGTGATACAATTGTAGTAATATTGTATTTCTATTGCAAGTATATTATGTAAATAGTTATCTTGTAATAACGGTGTTTGGGTAGAGTGGACACCCTATCTAAATAGGTTCTGTGGCAACTAGGCAAACCCGACAATACTTCAAGTCTGTCCTCTGCTGTTTCCGTGCACTTAGCCTTCGTTGAATGTTGATGTGACCCCCTAGCTGTGTTGGTTTTACAGGTTTTCCGGATGATTTACAATCATTGCCTTCCAATTTAGTCTTGTAATATATTTCATTTATTTTTATTACCCTGGCAAAGGCTTATGATCATAGAATATATTGGAACTGGTAGTATATGTACGTAACTTAAGGTGACTTAGGAAACAAATCATTTTAGGGTAACATTTTTTTTAACTGATCTTTTTTGGAACACTGCGCAACATGCTAAACACATGTTCATTTTCCCACTTACAAAACAGAAACTTAATAAATTGTGTTTTCTTGCAATCTGTGTTGTTATATGTTTTGTATAAGTTTAATTAGACTTATGAATTATTTATATTCATATTAGTCTCCCCCATTCCTTTTTTGAACTTTTCTTTCAATTAGAGACACATTGGGTTCTGTTCTTTTATTATAGTATAGATTTTTCAGTTGTATTGTTTATAGAAATTTGAAAATTTTGAAATAACATGATTATGCCAATGATGGCATGCTTTGATAATATTTTGTACATAACTAAACTATTTTGGAAGACAATGATTGACCAGACTCCGATCTATTGTGCTGTGTATCTCTTTGATCTTGTCTAGTGAGTAACAGAAGTAGGTAAGCAGTCAAAGATCGCAAAATTACCTGCACATTCTCTTATTATCTATGGAGTAAAAGGGTGTGTAGGTAATTTTGACCTAATCTACTGCTTACCAGTTTTTGATGCTGACCGTCCCTGTTTGCTATGTGGCTCACCTTTCTTCCCTGTAGGTCTAGACCTAGTTTCTGTAGCTTTTATTTGTTGGCAACCTACTCTGTGTTGCTATAAATTTGTTTATAAATTTAATTTGTGACACTGGCTGAAATTATTCAATAACCTTTTGAAAAAAAAAAACAAAATTATTTAAATCCAGTCAGTTTCACTTTCACAGTAAAATTAGGAAGTGAGTATGTTTGTAACTTTCAGACAAATAAATGATTTTACTTTACAATGCAATAAAATTTTACATATTGTAAATAAATTAAACATTGTGTAATGTTTGTGATAAAACTGGTGGATTATATTTCATAATATACTTGGTATTTGGTAACTGCCTCTCAAGTTACATGCAAATTTTTGGTATAATACTTAATAACTTTTGAAATTAAGTATATTCGTTTTATTCACTTGTGCAATACTTACGAGTATCAGCTAAGGTATCAGTCTCGAACACGAGTTTTATATTCACCACCATATGGAAATCACCATTATATGGAAAATCCTGAAAAACGTCATTTGGTACAGTGAAACATTACAAGTGCCCAGGAAAATCTATTGAAAATCATTCCAGTTTCGCTAATTAAATCAGATTAATAGACAAATAAATGTTCTGTAAAATCTGTATTCTGGACAAGTAAAAACCTGTATTCTGGACAAATAATTATTTGTTTTGATTAATCTTCTAATAACTTCAAGCGAATGTTAGACGAAGATTAAATAGTATCGTAGTGATATTTAATGTAACTTCCATTAAATATCACTTCCATTCTTCGCCTTAGTTACGTTTGCAATGAGGGTCACCATGAATTAATTCGCCGCTAGAGGCGCTTGAATCGCGTGAGGTGCACATGATATTACACGCTAAATTTTCAACACTGAGGTCTCCAAAACGTCGAACGTCACAGTAACATTGACGCTGACGCCTCATACGATAGTAGCGCTAACGACGCTCGCCAGTTGGCGCTAATATCGTGTGAGGCGTGTGAGGAATACGGTGGCCCTCATTGACGTGGCGGTAAAGATATGATGTCGGATTGAGGAATGAGTGAATGTTTTCGGTCGCATCAGTCACAGCGAAGATCCGCAGCCTGTACGACTGTCAGCTGCGGCTCATGCACAACATCCAGCCGCTGCCATCCGGGGTCGACATCGCCAACACAGTCAAGTACTTCTCGCAGACACTGCTTAGTAAGTACCCAAAGTAACCACCTGCTTGAGTGAGTACCCAAAGTAACCACCTGGTTGAGTGAGTACCCAAAGTAACCACCTGGTTGAGTGATTACTCAAAGTAACCTGCTTTAGTTAATACCGTGTCAACACAGACTATTCGTGGTCATCACCACCACCACTACAGCCTATTTGCGTTCCACTATTTGGCATAGGCCTCCTCTCATCACGAGAGGGTTAGGTCTATTGTCCCCACATGGACCTGGGAACACTTCTCATTATGAGTAATTCTCTTCAGCGTCTCTGTTGCCGTCACTTGACAACTACTACAACATGACAAGCTACTTTTGATGCGGACTCTGCTTGATATGACAAAATCCGTTCCTACCCAGGTGTCCTGAAGGACGTGACCCTGTCTCCCCTGGAGATGATCCAGGATGCAGACAACGACGCTGACCGCATGTTCCTGTATCCAAACCTGGACTATAAGGGCCTGTTTAACGCCATATCTCAGCTGGTTGACTCGGCACCGCATCTGCAGTACGGCATACAAGGTAAGAAAAGAACCACAGCTTCGTGTCATTATGAGTATTTCTTTGACGTATCAGACTTTTTTTTTACCCTTTGCCTACTGGTACGTACTTCGTAGTTCGCACTGCAAACTAATGAGATTTTTACACATTACCAACGGGACTTACGCGATTAAGTCCCGTTGGTAGTGTGTTTAATATGAGTGTGTATCGCGAAAGTTTGAGACAGTGTAATGAGTTTTTTTTTCCCAATAGTCTGCAGTGTGAACAAATGGGAATAGTCTGCAGTGCAAATGCAAATTACCTACCGCGGGTGCCTATTTACGGACAACTGGGAACAAGCCGCCCTTCTCTTCCACCTCACGACAGCTGATGCTAGTTAAGACGTCCCAATTCCCCAGCGTTCGGGCAAGCGGTCCTGCAGTGCCTGGGCTGCTTGCTGCCATTTCTGGAGTACGACATGATCGACAACCTGCCGTACCTGGCGGCGTACTGCGTGGCCGTGCTGCCCGTCTCGCTGCACCAGGACATCCTGCACCTGCTGTGCTACTACATCCTGCCCTTCACCATCAGTCAGTGCTGAAATAGTACATTTTGATGCGAGTGCGAAAAGTTTGTCATTTTATCGCGAGTCACTATTTAGGTTGGCGCGAGCGAAAGCGAGAAGTTAAAAAAAGAAAAAGCACTAGTGTGCACAAAACTTTTACGCGCGCTCACTAGGTATTAAAAAACAAAATGCGCTCGTTCGCAACGAAAATGACAAACTTTTCGCACGCTAAACGGGTATCGAAATGGTTTTTTTTAACAACTGGTTGTAAAATAAAATATAGTATTAAGTCTATGCTTATTTACATGTAAATATACGTAAATCTGTATCATATCATACGTGAAGTAAATGCTCAGTAAGGTCCATACATCACGTTTAGAAAGTAAATTTTGTTGTGTTTGGTTTGATCAGCTCGCCGTTACTCTGGACAAGAGGAAGAGAGCCAGGCTTCGCAGTCCGTTGCGGCCATTATAATGATGGTCTTCCAGCATTCCAGTAACCCTGGTAAGCAATACAGGGTGTTCGGCGCAAGGACAGTCAAATTTTTTCGGGATATTGTTGGATTTATTTGCTATCTTTTCACCCTTGGACCTTGGGTCGCTTGGTCAAAGCGTCAAAAGCTTTGGCAGAGTACTTGTTTACCCTTGATTGTAGAGATAAACTACGATATAGCCCGCCCCTCCAAACTACAATTTCAATGTGTTAATCACATCCTTAAGTGGCAGTGGGCGGGGCACATTGCTCGCAGGACTGATGCCCGATGGGGCCGGAAAGTTCTGTAGTGGCGTCCGCGAACCGGTAGACGAGCTGCCGTTAGGCCTCCAACTAGATGGAGTGACGATCTTGTAAAGGTCGCGGGAACGCGGTGGATGTGACCACAGGACTGGTCTGAGTGGCGCGCCTTGGGGGAGGCCTATGTTTAGCAGTGGGCGTCTATCGGCTGAAATGATGATGATCATGATGAATCACATCCTTACGAAAAGTGTGTATCGAGTTGTAGTAAGTACGGTTTAACGGCTCGGTCCCAAGCCCATGTTGTCTCCAGCGCACCACTGCCAGCTCCTGGAGTGCCTGATGTCCCGCAAGAGCACCGTAGTGAAGGACGTGCTCTCCGTCATAGCGTACGGCACGTGCGGCGCACGCGTCTCTGCTGCCAAGCTGCTGTTCTACTACTGGCCGGCCTTCGACGCCCAGCTGTTCGACAGGAAGGGGCTGCTGTGCAAGTTTTCTAGTGAGTGTCATTGGCTGTAGCAAACATGCCAAACTGCTGTTCTACTACTGGCCGGCCTTCGACGCCCAGCTGTTCGACAGGAAGGGGCTGCTGTGCAAGTTTTCTAGTGAGTGTCATTGGCTGTAGCAAACATGCCAAACTGCTGTTCTACTACTGGCCGGCCTTCGACGCCCAGCTGTTCGACAGGAAGGGGCTGCTGTGCAAGTTTTCTAGTGAGTGTCATTGGCTGTAGCAAACATGCCAAACTGCTGTTCTACTACTGGCCGGCCTTCGACGCCCCGCTGTTCGACAGGAAGGAGCTGCTGTGCAAGTTCTCTAGTGAGTGTCATTGACTGTAGCAAACATGCCAAGCTGCTGTTCTACTACTGGCCGGCCTTCGACGCCCAGCTGTTCGACAGGAAGGGGCTGCTGTGCATGTTCTCTAGTGAGTGTCATCAGAGACAATATAATTATTGTAAGACTGTCAATCTCCTTACATTGCGGCGTACATCGGAAATAGCCAGGGAGCTTCAAGTTTTCATACGTCGCCTGTACAGCGCCATCTAGATGTAGCTCATGGAATTCAAATTTGTATGCAGGCTACCCAGGCAGCGACATCTGTTATCGCATTTAACACTTATTTCGGGCGTACGCTGATTTGTTTGAAGGTTGTCATTCTAAGTTTACCTTACTTCTTCTAGGTGTCATTGACTGTCAATGTGTCTCAGCCGCGAAAACACGGGGTCCGATGAAGTCCGATCTGAGTCACGCTCACGACGCTCACAACGTCAAGTGTCCCGAATCTGACAACCGCGTGAGCGCGTTTTAGATTCGGAACGATCATAAGCACGAATCATGTCATATCAAATGTCAATTAGACGATTGCGCTAACAACGCCCATGCCTCGCAACGTGAGCGTCGATCATGATCGTCATCAGTTTCCTGAGCGCTGTGAGCGAAAAAGAAGGAAATATTTATGGTCGTTATAATGCAAAGTAAAATGGGACAAGTTAAAAACAAATGAACTTAATACTTTAATGAACACTCACAGGATACATGAGGGTCGGGTATTATTTTAATACATCACTTGCAACAGAGCAGCGCTAATGACGTTCGGTCGGGTGTCACCCATACTACTACAAAATAAGGGAGTGGTATACCTGGCGAAGTATATTAGGGTGGGTTGATTCAAACCGCCCGTTCAAGTTAACGTTAAATATTTTACTATGGGACAAAATGACGTTTCTGTATGGAATGACAGCTCGGCGGCCATATTTATCGACCAGGAGTCCGTCAACTATGCTTGAACCAACCACCAACTGGTGACGGAGCTGATCTGTGGCAGTAAGATGTACTTCTAAAATACATGGTGGGTCAGAAAATATGGCAAATAATTAACCCACAGTATCGGCTATCGATTCTAAGTATATTGTATAGGTCTTTAATTTTTTTTGAGTTGGTAAAAAAAAAAATTTGTATAGGATTCAGGCGCCGCTCACACAACCAATCCCATATACAATTTTTTTTTTTACCAACTCGAAATACATTAAAGACCTATACAATATACTTAGAATCGATAGCCGATACCGTGGGTTAATTATTTGCCATATTTTCTGACCCACCGTGTATAGATGCACTTACATCTAGATTTTAAGGTCTATTAGTTTTAATATTTTGCTGCACCCTCACAGGGTCCATGTTAGTACTTAAGAGGGTTTACCCCGAAAGTTGGCAACGTCGCAAATATCATCATCATCATTTCAGCCGAAAGACGTCCACTGCTGGACATAGACCTCCCCCAAGGCCCCCACTCAGACCGGTCCTGTGCTACTTGCTCCCACCGGTAAACCCTCTTAAGAAAATGTTGTAACATCTTGTAAAAAACATGGTTTGGCAATAAATGATATGAGTATGATGGATGTGACTATGGAGTGTGGAATGTGTCTTGGTAAGGAGCGCAATCTTATTATATGGCGAAACAGTTGAAAACTTGTCCAGCGGATTTGATAAGCAACAAAACAAAACACGCTCTCCTCACAACCGTTTTCGCTGCGTTTTTGCCTCTGCAGCGCCATCTGAAGGCGCTACTGCAGACTATCCGCCTAGGTGGCTTGACACTTGTGGCGACCGCAGCGTCCCCAACCTACCCGATTTGGTGTCCAATTGTGGAACTATAAAGATTGCGCTCCTTTACTTCAACCCTCCATAGATGTGACAGACTGCGGTATCGTTGTTTCAGACGACCTGGTCCCGTTCGCGTGCCAGCGCGACATGTGCCCCAGCGGCGGCGCGGCGGAGGCGGCCAAGGTCTGCCTGGACCACTGCATCAGCGTCACCTTCGCCAGCGACAGCCCGCCGCCGCTCTATCTGTGCATCGAGTGCGCCAACGAGATACACAGGTTAGCGAGGCCCAGCGGTGGCAGCGACGCGAGCTCTCGGCACCAACATCGAATCCATATCCTCCATCTACTACCACCTATTACGGCCCACTGCTGGTCACAGGCCTCCTCTCGTCACGATAGGGTTCGGGCTATAGTTCCCACGTGCGGGGACTTGACACTCATCCTTAAATTACTTCGCAGATGCGTGCAGGCTTCCTCACGATGTTTTCTTTCACCGACAAGCTGAAATTCAAATTGAATTTCGCATATAAGTAAACTGAGAGGTGCGAGCCGGATTCGAACCCCCGACCCTCTGCATGCGAGGCGGAGGTCGAATCACTACGACACTACGGCTACGGATGGCCTTCATTCATTCCTTCTCATTCTATTAGTCTCTGGAATTCACTGTGTAATTTTCGATTGTATTTATATAGCTGTTTTTTTTTTCAGAGAACATCCCAATCAAAACTTTTTGGATATTCTGCATCCACAACAGCAAGTCTCGATGGTTTGCGAGAACAAGGTATGATTTATCTACTATATATTCTATAATATTATTTTAAAATAAGGACATATGAAAGAAGTAATAGAAGTGTACATTATTTTCTAGAATTGCCGTTCGACAGACAAATCTGCCTACTCCATCTGCTTCTCCAACGAATGTGCCAACTACAACGGAATGCATCCGATAAGGTTACTGTACATATTTATCGAAAATAGAAATAAACTATCTAAAAAAATTGGTACCTGTAATGAGTGTTATTTGATCTGTGAGTTATTCCTTCTCAATATCGGTGACCTCAGGGTATGGCTGGGATTTGATTTTGGTGGATGCAAAATATACATATTAGCCTTCTATATTGTGTCGTGCTACATATATAACTACTATTGCACTTATAAAAGGTCTATGTCATAAATAATGCCTTTAATGAATAAATATGACGCTATCTTGTTTAAAGAACTTTCATGGAATCTCATCTCAAGCTTTGTCAACTGCGTCGGTCAAAAGGTCAAAGGTGAATGACCTTGTTTTTTTTTCAGATACTGCCAGCAATGCCACGGCAACCGGCACAACAGCCGGCGCGGCGCCGACCACGTGGTGCACACGAGACTGCCCCCGGCGTGGCAGATGGACTCCGACATGCAGACCAACCTGGTGGAGGCCATCATCAGGTAGGTCGCACATTATATATCGGCAGATACTGGCAGCAATGCCGCGGCAACCGGCGCAACAGCCGACCACGTGGTGCAGAGACTGTGGCAGATGGACTCCGACATGCAGACCAACCTGGTGGAGGCCATCATCAGGTAGGTCGCACATTATATATCGGCAGATACTGGCAGCAATGCCGCGGCAACCGGCGCAACAGCCGACCACGTGGTGCAGAGACTGTGGCAGATGGACTCCGACATGCAGACCAACCTGGTGGAGGCCATCATCAGGTAGGTCGCACATTATATATCGGCAGATACTGGCAGCAATGCCGCGGCAACCGGCGCAACAGCCGACCACGTGGTGCAGAGACTGTGGCAGATGGACTCCGACATGCAGACCAACCTGGTGGAGGCCATCATCAGGTAGGTCGCACATTATATATCGGCAGATACTGGCAGCAATGCCGCGGCAACCGGCGCAACAGCCGACCACGTGGTGCAGAGACTGTGGCAGATGGACTCCGACATGCAGACCAACCTGGTGGAGGCCATCATCAGGTAGGTCGCACATTATATATCGGCAGATACTGGCAGCAATGCCGCGGCAACCGGCGCAACAGCCGACCACGTGGTGCAGAGACTGTGGCAGATGGACTCCGACATGCAGACCAACCTGGTGGAGGCCATCATCAGGTAGGTCGCACATTATATATCGGCAGATACTGGCAGCAATGCCGCGGCAACCGGCGCAACAGCCGACCACGTGGTGCAGAGACTGTGGCAGATGGACTCCGACATGCAGACCAACCTGGTGGAGGCCATCATCAGGTAGGTCGCACATTATATATCGGCAGATACTGGCAGCAATGCCGCGGCAACCGGCGCAACAGCCGACCACGTGGTGCAGAGACTGTGGCAGATGGACTCCGACATGCAGACCAACCTGGTGGAGGCCATCATCAGGTAGGTCGCACATTATATATCGGCAGATACTGGCAGCAATGCCGCGGCAACCGAACAACCGGTATTATACCTGTTCTCAGACAAAAATATCATTCAAAATGAAAGACTATGTTGTTGATAGGCAAACGAGAACACAAGCCAAGGGCCACCTGATGGTAAGTGGTTGTTGTGGTGTGGCCTACGGACTGAGAACCCTAAAGACTATGATTGCATGTACATAAGTGTGACTTTTAAACTATACAGGTTAAAGAGTGCCCCGTAATTTCATCAAATAAAAATGTAAAATATTTTGTTTTTCCAGTTTACAATGACGTTCATGATTCACATATATGTACATAGTATAATTTTTTTTCACAACAGTAAATTTACCCGGAGATCAGAGAACCCAGCCGAGCCGTAGGCGAGGCTTTTCTAATCTCTCAAGTTTTTAATTCGGTTACCATTTCTCTTACCTATATATTTTTATTTCGTGGGCAGTTTGCTGAAAGAAGCCAAGCCCAGCAACATGGAGGACCCGGACAGCGAGCAGCTCCGGCCGCCGCTGGGGACGAGCCTGCCCGACCCCATCGCCGAAGACCGCCAGCTGCTGGGCAGGTCAGTCCCACCCACCGTTGGGCCGATTCATAACAATAACTAATTTGTAGAATATCATTGTGAATGTCACTTGGTTTTGGATGTCGATATAAATAGTTCTTTTTATGCAATACAATAGTACATTACAGATCTAGGGTGGTGAATTCATAAATGTCCCAGATCGCAGGTTTCTGTGGCCCGAACCGAAGGTGAGGGCCATAAATATGCGATCTGGGGCTTTACGAATTACCACTCGTGGTTTGACAAAAGTTTTACGTCTTGCCTTGGCCAAGAAGTGAGATTTTCTCTCCGCGTAGCGGGAAGAAAATCTCACTTTACGGCCAAGGGTGATGTAAATTTGATTACATAACCTTATGATTCAATAGGTATGATAAAAGCATAAATAAATTGCAAATTGAATTAGTCTATCGGTTAGAGCGTTGAAAAATAACGGACATGTTTTTTTTATCAATGAAAAATGACAACTATGTATATAAAAAGGATCAAAACTTGGGAGTCGTGACGTCACTACCAAAAATTCAATAACAAAACCGTCAATTTTGGTTTGCGTTCTGGAAGAAAAAAATACGGGTCACATTTTTTTGATAATCTAACTGACGAACTTACTAGATTTCCAACGAAACCTGTTTAAGTTTATGGTTAAATTTCATAAACTTGATCACATTCAAATTAGTTTGGAAAATTTTGAAGTTCCCAAAACAATGTGATGTTTATTCCAGATACGGCGTGTGGCTGATGGTGGGTCTATGCACGCCCACCCCGGACACGCCGGACGAAGTCCTGGGCCGGTTACTGGCCGTCCTGTTCCACTGGTTCCACGTAACCTCATTCTCCTACACCGGTGAGAATACAAAATAAGTCAAAATTGATCTACCCCGCCGAATAGAAGTGCTCGCACTGTTGTGTTTCCGGTAGGGGGTTAAGGCAGCCGGTGAAATTACTGGCACAGAGGCATTCCATCTTAGGCCTCAGGGTGGGCAACGCATTCGAGATCTTATGGCTTCTTAGGCCCGGTTCCTATATCCACGAAACGCCTCGTTTTGCCTACGGACGGTTGATTTTTGACATTTGTTCCATAGAGAATCTGTCAAATTTTTAACCGTCCGTAGGCAAAACGAGGCGTTACGTGGATATAGGAACCGGCCCCTAATGGGGGATCATAGGATTTCGGTGTCCATGGGCCGCAGTGGTCACCATCTTACCTTACCATCAGGCAGTCCATCAGGTGGGCTGTGCGCGCGTTTGCCTATATCAAAGGTATAAAAAAATAAAAAAACCTATTTGCAAAAAAAAAAACAGTAACAGTCAAGCTTACATGTCCATTTCATTCGAAATATGCATTAATAAATTAAAAATACGAATAGGTAACACCTTGTCAAAATAATAATAATAATGTCAAATTAAAATATATGAAATAACTAGCTTCTGCCTGCGACTTCGCCCTCGTGCAATGGGGGCTATCGCGTGTGAATTTGCCACTAGAGGCGCTAGTGTCGCGTGAGGTCCAATAACATTCAGTTTTCACTGGTTTTGGCGGGCGTCGTGTTATAAATCATATAATTTTTTAATTTACCTTTTGAAAAGTGATCTCCTTCGTGAAATTATCGCTAATATGGATTATTTGGTTATGAATGTAAACGCTTTGACAAAAAAAAATGTTTTCCAAACAAAACGTAACTGCACAACATTGCGGCATAGCTACTCGATATGATGATAGTTATTTATAATTAATAAACTTAATGAGATTCAAGATTCAAAACTTTCTTTCGGCGCCGATCTTATAAAGTCACCTTTGACAGCTATACCTCTGGACCTTAGTCTACACTGGCGCCAACTGGTGAGCAAAGAAACGATAGCCCCCATTCGGCTATCGCGCTCCCGCGGAAATTATGCGTTTTTCCGGGATAGAAAGTAGCTTAAATCCTTTCCCGGGACTCCAACTATCTCCATGCCAAATTTCATCTCAATCGGTCCAGCAGTAGAAGCGTGAAGAGGTAACAGACAGACAGACAGTCAGAGTTACTTTCGCATTTATAATATTAATATGGATATGGATGATGTCAGATACATGAAATTCAATCATTTATTCAGCAAATTGGTCACATACGGACACTTTTAAACGTCAGATTAAATGAATCTACTTACTCAAATCTACGCGAACCATCGAACTCAATGATATTCTACTAATCATATAAAAAAAGAAATTTACCCTGTCTGCTGTCTGTCTGTTTACCCTGAGGTACTTCACATTTAAACCGCTGGACGATTTAGATGCGTATTGATAAAATTTTAGTCCCGTTTTAATCATAGGCTACTCTTCACCCCGGAAAAACGCATAGTTCCCGCGGGAACGCTATAACAAAACTCCACGCGGTCAAGTCGCTAGTACTTATATCACTTCACTTTTCAGGTGAGACAGCAAGCATGGTAGAAAAACTCAAGAACGAACACGTATGCCCTTGGTTACGTAACATCGCGTCAACTCATCGAGGTGTTTTGGTGGCTTGTCTACTGCCTCATCCACCTCACTACACGAGGCAAGCGGGTCACTGGGACAACCTGGCCTCCAAGACACATCACCTGAAGGACGGCCTCAACCGGTGAGTCATACAGAACGATAGCTTGTCTACTGCCTCGCCCACCTCACTACACGAGGCAAGCGGGCTACTGGGACAACCTGGCCTCTAAGAAACAACACTTGAAGGACGGCCTCAACCGGTGAGTCATACAGAACGATAGCTTGTCTACTGCCTCGTCCACCTCACTACACGAGGCAAGCGGGCCACTGGGACAACCTGGCCTCCAACACACATCACCTGAAGGACGGCCTCAACCGGTGAGTCATACAGAACGATAGGTTGTCTACTGCCTCGTCCACCTCACTACACGAGGCAAGCGGGCCACTGGGACAACCTGGCCTCCAAGACACATCACCTGAAGGACGGCCTCAACCGGTGAGTCATACAGAACGATAGCTTGTCTACTGCCTCGTCCACCTCACTACACGAGGCAAGCGGGCCACTGGGACAACCTGGCCTCCAAGACACATCACCTGAAGGACGGCCTCAACCGGTGAGTCATACAGAACGATAGCTTGTCTACTGCCTCGTCCACCTCACTACACGAGGCAAGCGGGCCACTGGGACAACCTGGCCTCCAAGACACATCACCTGAAGGACGGCCTCAACCGGTGAGTCATACAGAACGATAGCTTGTCTACTGCCTCGTCCACCTCACTACACGAGGCAAGCGGGCCACTGGGACAACCTGGCCTCCAAGACACATCACCTGAAGGACGGCCTCAACCGGTGAGTCATACAGAACGATAGCTTGTCTACTGCCTCGTCCACCTCACTACACGAGGCAAGCGGGCCACTGGGACAACCTGGCCTCCAAGACACATCACCTGAAGGACGGCCTCAACCGGTGAGTCATACAGAACGATAGCTTGTCTACTGCCTCGTCCACCTCACTACACGAGGCAAGCGGGCCACTGGGACAACCTGGCCTCCAAGACACATCACCTGAAGGACGGCCTCAACCGGTGAGTCATACAGAACGATAGCTTGTCTACTGCCTCGTCCACCTCACTACACGAGGCAAGCGGGCCACTGGGACAACCTGGCCTCCAAGACACATCACCTGAAGGACGGCCTCAACCGGTGAGTCATACAGAACGATAGCTTGTCTACTGCCTCGCCCACCTCACTACACGAGGCAAGCGGGCCACTGGGACAACCTGGCCTCCAAGACACATCACCTGAAGGACGGCCTCAACCGGTGAGTCATACAGAACGATAGCTTGTCTACTGCCTCGTCCACCTCACTACACGAGGCAAGCGGGCCACTGGGACAACCTGGCCTCCAAGACACATCACCTGAAGGACGGCCTCAACCGGTGAGTCATACAGAACGATAGCTTGTCTACTGCCTCGCCCACCTCACTACACGAGGCAAGCGGGCCACTGGGACAACCTGGCCTCCAAGACACATCACCTGAAGGACGGCCTCAACCGGTGAGTCATACAGAACGATAGCTTGTCTACTGCCTCGTCCACCTCACTACACGAGGCAAGCGGGCCACTGGGACAACCTGGCCTCCAAGACACATCACCTGAAGGACGGCCTCAACCGGTGAGTCATACAGAACGATAGCTTGTCTACTGCCTCGTCCACCTCACTACACGAGGCAAGCGGGCCACTGGGACAACCTGGCCTCCAAGACACATCACCTGAAGGACGGCCTCAACCGGTGAGTCATACAGAACGATAGCTTGTCTACTGTCTCGTCCACCTCACTACACGAGGCAAGCGGGCCACTGGGACAACCTGGCCTCCAAGACACATCACCTGAAGGACGGCCTCAACCGGTGAGTCATACAGAACGATAGGTTGTCTACTGCCTCGCCCACCTCACTACACGAGGCAAGCGGGCCACTGGGACAACCTGGCCTCCAAGACACATCACCTGAAGGACGGCCTCAACCGGTGAGTCATACAGAACGATAGGTTGTCTACTGCCTCGTCCACCTCACTACACGAGGCAAGCGGGCCACTGGGACAACCTGGTCTCTAAGACACAACACTTGAAGGACGGCCTCAACCGGTGAGTCATACAGAACGATAGCTTGTCTACTGCCTCGTCCACCTCACTACACGAGGCAAGCGGGCCACTGGGACAACCTGGTCTCTAAGACACAACACTTGAAGGACGGCCTCAACCGGTGAGTCATACAGAACGATAGCTTGTCTACTGCCTCATCCACCTCACTACACGAGGCAAGCGGGTCACTGGGACAACCTGGCCTCCAAGACACATCACCTGAAGGACGGCCTCAACCGGTGAGTCATACAGAACGATAGCTTGTCTACTGGCTCGTCCACCTCACTACACGAGGCAAGCGGGCCACTGGGACAACCTGGCCTCCAAGACACATCACCTGAAGGACGGCCTCAACCGGTGAGTCATACAGAACGATAGCTTGTCTACTGCCTCATCCACCTCACTACACGAGGCAAGCGGGCCACTGGGACAACCTGGCCTCCAAGACACATCACCTGAAGGACGGCCTCAACCGGTGAGTCATACAGAACGATAGCTTGTCTACTGCCTCATCCACCTCACTACACGAGGCAAGCGGGCCACTGGGACAACCTGGCCTCCAAGACACATCACCTGAAGGACGGCCTCAACCGGTGAGTCATACAGAACGATAGCTTGTCTACTGCCTCATCCACCTCACTACACGAGGCAAGCGGGTCACTGGGACAACCTGGCCTCCAAGACACATCACCTGAAGGACGGCCTCAACCGGTGAGTCATACAGAACGATAGCTTGTCTACTGGCTCGTCCACCTCACTACACGAGGCAAGCGGGCCACTGGGACAACCTGGCCTCCAAGACACATCACCTGAAGGACGGCCTCAACCGGTGAGTCATACAGAACGATAGCTTGTCTACTGCCTCATCCACCTCACTACACGAGGCAAGCGGGCCACTGGGACAACCTGGCCTCCAAGACACATCACCTGAAGGACGGCCTCAACCGGTGAGTCATACAGAACGATAGCTTGTCTACTGGCTCGTCCACCTCACTACACGAGGCAAGCGGGCCACTGGGACAACCTGGCCTCCAAGACACATCACCTGAAGGACGGCCTCAACCGGTGAGTCATACAGAACGATAGCTTGTCTACTGGCTCGTCCACCTCACTACACGAGGCAAGCGGGCCACTGGGACAACCTGGCCTCCAAGACACATCACCTGAAGGACGGCCTCAACCGGTGAGTCATACAGAACGATAGGTTGTCTACTGCCTCGTCCACCTCACTAGACGAGGCAAGCGGGCTACTGGGACAACCTGGCCTCTAAGACACAACACTTGAAGGACGGCCTCAACCGGTGAGTCATACAGAACGATAGGTTGTCTACTGCCTCGTCCACCTCACTACACGAGGCAAGCGGGCCACTGGGACAACCTGGCCTCCAAGACACATCACCTGAAGGACGGCCTCAACCGGTGAGTCATACAGAACGATAGCTTGTCTACTGCCTCGTCCACCTCACTACACGAGGCAAGCGGGCCACTGGGACAACCTGGCCTCCAAGACACATCACCTGAAGGCCGGCCTCAACCGGTGAGTCATACAGAACGATAGGTTGTCTACTGCCTCGTCCACCTCACTACACGAGGCAAGCGGGCCACTGGGACAACCTGGCCTCCAAGACACATCACCTGAAGGACGGCCTCAACCGGTGAGTCATACAGAACGATAGGTTGTCTACTGCCTCGTCCACCTCACTACACGAGGCAAGCGGGCCACTGGGACAACCTGGCCTCCAAGACACATCACCTGAAGGACGGCCTCAACCGGTGAGTCATACAGAACGATAGCTTGTCTACTGCCTCGCCCACCTCACTACACGAGGCAAGCGGGCCACTGGGACAACCTGGCCTCCAAGACACATCACCTGAAGGACGGCCTCAACCGGTGAGTCATACAGAACGATAGCTTGTCTACTGCCTCGTCCACCTCACTACACGAGGCAAGCGGGCCACTGGGACAACCTGGCCTCCAAGACACATCACCTGAAGGACGGCCTCAACCGGTGAGTCATACAGAACGATAGCTTGTCTACTGCCTCATCCACCTCACTACACGAGGCAAGCGGGCCACTGGGACAACCTGGCCTCCAAGACACATCACCTGAAGGACGGCCTCAACCGGTGAGTCATACAGAACGATAGCTTGTCTACTGCCTCGCCCACCTCACTACACGAGGCAAGCGGGCCACTGGGACAACCTGGCCTCCAAGACACATCACCTGAAGGACGGCCTCAACCGGTGAGTCATACAGAACGATAGCTTGTCTACTGCCTCGCCCACCTCACTACACGAGGCAAGCGGGCCACTGGGACAACCTGGCCTCCAAGACACATCACCTGAAGGACGGCCTCAACCGGTGAGTCATACAGAACGATAGCTTGTCTACTGCCTCGCCCACCTCACTACACGAGGCAAGCGGGCCACTGGGACAACCTGGCCTCCAAGACACATCACCTGAAGGACGGCCTCAACCGGTGAGTCATACAGAACGATAGGTTGTCTACTGCCTCGTCCACCTCACTAGACGAGGCAAGCGGGCTACTGGGACAACCTGGCCTCTAAGACACAACACTTGAAGGACGGCCTCAACCGGTGAGTCATACAGAACGATAGGTTGTCTACTGCCTCGTCCACCTCACTACACGAGGCAAGCGGGCCACTGGGACAACCTGGCCTCCAAGACACATCACCTGAAGGACGGCCTCAACCGGTGAGTCATACAGAACGATAGCTTGTCTACTGCCTCGTCCACCTCACTACACGAGGCAAGCGGGCCACTGGGACAACCTGGCCTCCAAGACACATCACCTGAAGGCCGGCCTCAACCGGTGAGTCATACAGAACGATAGGTTGTCTACTGCCTCGTCCACCTCACTACACGAGGCAAGCGGGCCACTGGGACAACCTGGCCTCCAAGACACATCACCTGAAGGACGGCCTCAACCGGTGAGTCATACAGAACGATAGGTTGTCTACTGCCTCGTCCACCTCACTACACGAGGCAAGCGGGCCACTGGGACAACCTGGCCTCCAAGACACATCACCTGAAGGACGGCCTCAACCGGTGAGTCATACAGAACGATAGCTTGTCTACTGCCTCGCCCACCTCACTACACGAGGCAAGCGGGCCACTGGGACAACCTGGCCTCCAAGACACATCACCTGAAGGACGGCCTCAACCGGTGAGTCATACAGAACGATAGCTTGTCTACTGCCTCGTCCACCTCACTACACGAGGCAAGCGGGCCACTGGGACAACCTGGCCTCCAAGACACATCACCTGAAGGACGGCCTCAACCGGTGAGTCATACAGAACGATAGCTTGTCTACTGCCTCATCCACCTCACTACACGAGGCAAGCGGGCCACTGGGACAACCTGGCCTCCAAGACACATCACCTGAAGGACGGCCTCAACCGGTGAGTCATACAGAACGATAGCTTGTCTACTGCCTCGCCCACCTCACTACACGAGGCAAGCGGGCCACTGGGACAACCTGGCCTCCAAGACACATCACCTGAAGGACGGCCTCAACCGGTGAGTCATACAGAACGATAGCTTGTCTACTGCCTCGCCCACCTCACTACACGAGGCAAGCGGGCCACTGGGACAACCTGGCCTCCAAGACACATCACCTGAAGGACGGCCTCAACCGGTGAGTCATACAGAACGATAGCTTGTCTACTGCCTCGCCCACCTCACTACACGAGGCAAGCGGGCCACTGGGACAACCTGGCCTCCAAGACACATCACCTGAAGGACGGCCTCAACCGGTGAGTCATACAGAACGATAGCTTGTCTACTGCCTCGCCCACCTCACTACACGAGGCAAGCGGGCCACTGGGACAACCTGGCCTCCAATACACATCACCTGAAGGACGGCCTCAACTGGTGAGTCACTATTTACTGATAGTGACAAAAAAGCTATTTAGTATTTCGCGTTGATTCCGATCACATTTCCAGACTCACCCGCTTTAATGATAATGAGTTCATCCAGATGAAATTATATAGACTGTCAATCTCCTTACATTACGGCATACATTGGCAATATCCAGGGGGTTCTTCAACTTTTCATACGTAGCCTGTACAGCGCCCCCTGGATATTGCTCATCATCATCATCATCATTTTAGCCGAAAGACGTCCACTGCTGGACATAGGCCTCCCCCAAGGCTCGCCACTCAGACCGGTCCTGTGCTACTTGCTTCCACCGGTTTCCCGCGACCTTCACGAGGTCGTCGCTCCATCTTGTCGGAGGCCTACCGACAGCTCGTCTCCCGGTTCGCGGGCGCCACTCGAGAACTTTCCGGCCCCATCGGCCATCAGTCCTGCGAGCAATGTGCCCCGCCCACTGCCACTTAAGGCTCGCAATTCTTCGGGCTATGTCGGTGACCCTAGTTCTACTGCGGATATCCTCATTTCTGATTCTATCACGCAGAGAAACCCCGAGCATAGCCCTCTCCATTGCCCTCTGAGTGACTTTGAGCCTTCTTATGAGGCCCATCGTAAGCGCCCACGTCTCGGAACCATAAGTCATCACTGGCAACACACACATTGCTGGATATTGCTCGTGGAGTTCAAATTGTCATACAGGTCACCTAGGCAGCGACATCTATCATCGCATTTAACACCTATTTCGGGCGTACGCTGATTTGTTTGAAGGTTGTCAGTCTAGTCACAAAATATTTAATAGTACTACATACAGAATGGCCACGGAATCACCCGCCTGAATCTAGCCGGCGCGCAACTCGCGCCCAACTCGCCCTTACCGTCATTTGTTTCATCCGGAGATGGAGAGTGGATCATTGGCCCGCGTAGTGGTACACACATTTACAAGTGTACAGACGTCCTCGCACGCACACAGACGTCCTCGCATGCAAACATTGACACTTCATTAGAATTGTGTTCGAAATCGTGCTTTTATATATACATCTCCTAAACTTGTGTTGTATGATATAATTTTAGAGACTGTGTACAACTTTAGGATACCTAGAGACGTAAACAATCTCTAAACATTTGGGATTTTTATTATTATTTTTAGTTATACATATTTAGATAAGTACTGCCATTAATTAATATTTTCATTTATTTGTACCTAATATAAGACCATCTCTAAGATCTTAGATTTAAGTTTAAGTTAGGGACTATACATCCCTTAAATGTAATTTTAGTATGTACCTATATATGTATTTTTATAGATATTAATGTAAATGTAATGTAAATCTGTATGTTTAAATTTTGAAAAAAGGCCTTCTGCTGAGTTTGTTTGCAAGCAATGGGTCTAGGAAGCGCTGCTGGTAAATTCATTTATGTTAAATTCATTTAAAAGTGACGCTGACGTGTAAAAGTGTCCAGATGTGGCCTATTTGCTGAGTAAATATTTTCATTTTCATATAGGCCGTGTCCGCCCTGTGTTCTAGGTTTACCTTACATTTTGTATGGTCCGTCAACTTTCTTGACGTAACCCAGGCTGAATACGTAAAAAATTGTTTTTAGGCTGTACTGCCTGATACCGTACGGCATCATAACGCAGTCCATCTGGGACTTCATCATGCCCGCTTGGATGGAAGCCATCTGCACCGATGTGCCTGAGAAAGTAAGTTTTTCGTGAAAAATTAACTTAACATCCATTCCAACAGCCTATTTACGTTCCACTGCTGGGCACAGGCCTCCTCTCATCACGAGTGAGTTTTGGGCTATAGTCCCAACGCGATGACTTAATTCATACACATCTTTGAATTATTTGGTGGATGCGTGCAGGTTTTTTCACAATGTCTTCCTTCACTGAAAATCTCAAATTGAATTTCGCACATAAGTAAACTTTAAACGCGTTGAGCCCACTTGCACCAAACCGCTAACATCGGGTTAGCTTCTTAGCTCAGGTTTAGTTGTATCAACTTAACTCGGCGTTGGTACAAGGCGCGTTTGTGTAGTTCCTATAATCTGGTAAATTCATTTCTGTTAAATTCATTTAAAAGTGACGCGTAAAAGTGTCCAGATGTGGCCTATTTGCTGAATAAATATTTTCATTTTCATTTTCATTGGTGTATTCAAGTCTAGAGTGAAAAGGCATCTTCTGGGTAAGCGTGTTCCACCTTAGACCCTATCAGCGCCTCAGGTGTGATCAGGGTCAAACGCAAGCCTATTTTAATTTAAAAAACTGGCCGAGTGCGAGTCGCACTCGGCCAGACTCGCGCACGAAGGGTTCCGTACTATAAAATGTATAAAAACGGCAAAAAAAACATGTTTGTTGTACGGGAGCCCCCTTAAATATTTAGTTTATTCTGTTTTTTATTATTTGTTGTTATAACGGCAACAGAAATACATCATCTGTGAAAGTTTCAACCGTCTAATGAACCGTTATAGTTCATGAGTTACAGTTTGGTGACAGACGGACAGACAGCTCTTAGTAATAGGGTCCTTGAGGTATGGAACCTTAAAAAGCCGACCTTAAACAGTTAACGGTGCTTCCCTTCCCCAGGAGCTGATGGAGCTGAAAGTTCCCGTGGGCAAAATCCTGGAGCCGGATGGAGCCATGCTGGGCCTGGATGAGAGAAATCTCTACAACTTCGCCGTTCTCAAGGTCACGGACACGCCTTCCCCGGAAACCGTGCTGCCGGTCTTGGAGTGGTTCCAGGTCAGGACACTTCCAAAATAATAACGTCTTCGCCACGTACATTTGGGTCAAAAGACGTAAAAAATTTGTCACGCTCCCTTAATCGTATGTGGATTACTTAAGTCACATTTTAAGCGAGAAACATCGTCGTGTTCTTATTGAAATGTATTAAATTATTCATTTGATGAATTTATTTCACAGTGGAGGCCATTGTGATTTTATTATAATTTACATTTATAACTTGAACCTTTCGAAACTGCACATTTTTAAACTTAAGATTATATTAAGGTTGAATCTAATCTAGGGACTGTACATCCCTTAAATGTAATTTTAGTACCTGTTATGTATTACTTGTAAATATCTACTGTGAAGTACTCTTCATTGATGCAACAGTTAAAATGTCATAATAGCGTACTTTAACTAGCATCACAGAATATTTAATATAGAATGGCCACGGAATCATCCGCCTGAATCTAGCCGGCGCGCAACTCGCGCCCAACTCGCCCTTACCATCATTTGTTTCATCCGGAGATGGAGAGTGAATTTTGCCCGCGTAGTGGTACACACACATTTACAAGTGTACAGATCTCTGTACACTCCTCTCACGCACATAGACGTCCACGCACGCAAATATTGACACTCCATTCGAATTGTGTTCGAAATCGTGCTTTTATAGGTCGTGTCCGCCGTGCGCTAACTACCCAGTTATATAATATCTGTACTATTGTTCCAGACCATATCCCTTTTAGAAGTAAAGATTCCTCTGCCACAACTATTTGACTTGTTCAGCACGTGCGTTGTGAAACTTCCCGAGAAGATATTCAAGCCCACAGGTGTGTAGATAATTATGATTCATTTATTAGGTAGTGTCTGCGCGTTTAGACATAGGCTGCATAGGCTGGATGAGCTTGATGATGGTGTGGATGGCAGATAAATAATTAGGCAACAACTTTCCAAAAAAATGTGCATATAATGCTGAGCAAATAAATTACAAGAACTTTGTATGAAGTTAAAAATTATATAAATAAATGAAAGCTAGGAAAGAGAGGTGTGCCATGGGCGATCGTATGAGCCAGAGAGAGCGTCCTCTGCGTGTCCTCTGTGCGGGCTTCGGCGGCAGGCGGGGGGGATGTCGAAGCTCGCCATAGGCTCTTGGTCACGTGGTCCAAACTGGAACCGTGCTGGCAGCTGCCCGTTGGTCATACAGGCGTGGCATGGGCACATGTGGTGCACCTGATTGGCCCATCGATGTCGTATGTGGGGCCACCGTATTGGCCCAGCGATCTAGGTATGTGGGGCCGCCGGATAGGCCCAGGAATGAAGCTCGGTGTTGCCAGGTTCTCGAGTACAATTTGCCGCAACAGGTAGCTTTCTAAGTTCATCTGAATGTTATATATTAATTGTGTTCGATTTTGTTGGACCTTTGCATTACTGACTCTATATGTTAATCATCTCTATTTGTGTTCTATCTTTGTCATTCTTTACGCAAAAGTAAAAGATACACATGCAGTATATTTGACAAGTTAACAGCCAAGTGAAACCATAAAAAAATGAAAGGTATTTTTGAATATATAATAAAAAAAGTCACGTAACTAATTCTGTACCGCATTTCTTTATTTGAAGTTATAGATTTCCATATTACGATTCGTATATCTTTATTTAGGAGGGAATAAGGGCAAGGATGATTCCTCAGAGTCACCAGAAATGAACGACAAGGACACGAAAGAGAAGGAAGATCTCTTGCGACCACAAAACCTCACTTGCTGCATACTCATGCTGGACATACTGCTCAAACAGGTAAGCAATGAAAGTACAGGTTAACAGAATAAGAATAATAATAATTTATTTACACAAATTATAAATAGAATATAAAAGATAGAAATGTCAAACAGTTTTTGTTTGGCTTCGAATCGTGTTTTTTCCCTCTTTTATGTACTTTGGTATATGAAATCGCAGCATTGTTATGAGCCGTTTCTGATGAGTTCTAGTTCTTGAGATGAATATGGCATGAAAAGCATATTTTTAAACCTATAACTAAATTTCTCATAGCAAACAGTCCCAGTTCCAGTAGATATAGACAGGGCAGCGTTAGAATTTTATGAAGAAGGAAATGAGGTCTACCGTTATCCGGGCTTCGTATGCCCACATTTTTTTAGCACGAATAGATTACTAATTTTGCACCCTATTCCATTAAGGGCCAAAGTGAACTATCTCTGACGTCGACTATACAGTGTATACATATGCATCTGTTTTAGATGGAGTTGCAACAGCGTCGCATCAACATACAAAGCGTGAGCAGCGAAGCGACCAAACTACTTCGCCTCATGCTCAAATCTAACCAGAGCAACACTATAGAGCATGGTAAGTAGACTAGATCATCATTGGGAATCATTGTTTTGAATCACGCTAACAGCGATTTTAGCGCATATTGGGACATCCTGCGTGATCACAGCCCTCAGGAATTTGATGCCGGTATCGATAAATGAATCGAAAAATATCATTCATGTATATTGTAAATAGTGTGGGACCCAACATGCTACCCTGAGGTACACCGTGAGGATGTTGCTGACTGGTGGTTGAGCTAATTTTATATAGTGTACTCAATATAAGTAATATGTGTATATGTTTGTGATGTAATTTCCAGCTCAATGTCTGTCGGAGGGCGCGTGCTCGTACTGCGAGGCGGCCGCGCTGTGGCACCAGCTGGCCGTGCAACTGGTCCGGGCCCTCGTGCCTGACAAACCCAAGCCTCAGCCCACGGTGAGGTGTATAATAGAGTAGGATTTTAAAATTTCCCCTCAAACATGTCGCTTAATACAAGTGCAGACTTATAATCCAATCTTGTCCAATGTTAACAGTAACAGGGTGGTTAGACGTGGTGAAATATCAGTATTTTCGCACTTGCATCAAAATGTGTTTTTCAGCCGCCCGCGGAGGAGCCGTGGCCAGAGAGGAAGGAGGAGGAGCGCAGTAAGTCGGGCACGCCCGCCGCCGCCGACTCCGCGCTGGCGGGACACGCGCTCGACAAGGGCTCCGTCGGGGGCGTGCTGGTGCACATGCCGCATGTACGTATTACTGCCGTGTTCCCGCAGGAGTCGAGGGGAGGAGGGAGGAGGAGCGCAGGGAGGGGAGGGGTGCTGGTGCACATGCCGCATGTACGTATTACTGCCGTGTTCCCGCAGGAGTCGAGGGGAGGAGGGAGGAGGAGCGCAGGGAGGGGAGGGGTGCTGGTGCACATGCCGCATGTACGTATTACTGCCGTGTTCCCGCAGGAGTCGAGGGGAGGAGGGAGGAGGAGCGCAGGGAGGGGAGGGGTGCTGGTGCACATGCCGCATGTACGTATTACTGCCGTGTTCCCGCAGGAGTCGAGGGGAGGAGGGAGGAGGAGCGCAGTGAGGGGAGGGGTGCTGGTGCACATGCCGCATGTACGTATTACTGCCGTGTTCCCGCAGGAGCCGAGGGGAGGAGGGAGGAGGAGCGCAGGGAGGGGAGGGGTGCTGGTGCACATGCCGCATGTACGTATTACTGCCGTGTTCCCGCAGGAGCCGAGGGGAGGAGGGAGGAGGAGCACAGGGAGGGGAGGGGTGCTGGTGCACATGCCGCATGTACGTATTACTGCCGTGTTCCCGCAGGAGCCGAGGGGAGGAGAGAGGAGGAGCGCAGTGATTTAAGATTAAATTTAAACCCTAAATAAAACGTGTCTAAATAACCATAAACAAGGCTTCTCATGGCTTTTTCGTGGCAGGTTCAATGACCCCGCTGCATGTACCCATAGCGCCCCTACGTGTTTAGATATGGATGTCTTTCTGTTCCATGGGATATTCTTTGATAAAAACTTGTGATTTAATGTCTTGAACTATGTACTTGAACTCGCTTGCATATTATATCAGTACATAATTGGGTTCTTTATTACACTCTCTACTCGGCTTGTGCGAAATATCGCCTCGCCATTTATTACACAAATAGCAACCATGTATGATAATGTCCTATTTTATGCCTAGTATTTTTTTGCAAAGAATGTTCCATTATTTCCGTGGATTTAGGTCACTTTCGACATAACGGTTTAGGTAGATTCGATGTTATCTTTCAAACCTTTGGACGGTATTGAGTTACTGACTGATTGCCAGAAATATACATTTACTAATTCAAAGAAATCAAAAATCCTTACAAGAGAAAAAAAAGGGAAGCAAAATGTTCGATATTTTTGCATTCCATTTGGTACGTAGTTAATATTTTACTTACTTAAATTAAAATACTTTATTAAACTTGTCTTTTTAACTCTGGCTGGCTGACAAACACATTTCCCTCTCCCTCTTACAACGCTGCGTATCTTCTGTCTCTGTTTGATTTTCTCTTCCAATTTTGCTGTTTGTACAACTCCAAAAATGTTTGCCTTGTCCATTAGAAATCTAGAAGGTACTGAAAATTGACAATATAAAGTACTTAAATACAATAAATAAATAAAATAGTTTTCGTCATTGTTTAGGCAAAAATGTCATAACTCAATCGTGATGCCATGTTAGATTTTCATACGTAAGAAGGTTTTTTGTTTATCTTATAAACTTTCCAAGTCGTTTCTAGAGACGATACAAAAAATACCTTCCCTTTTATTGTGATGAATATTGTCAATTTCCATTGTTTTTTTTTGTCAAAACTTTAATAAGGCTAGGTTACTAAAGAGTCAAACCTTTTCGGAGTTGAGTGTATGTCTATATAGATGTATAGTTTGTTCATTTCATGCAACTCTCACTCATAAGCGACGTCGAATCGGACGCCACCCCGACTAAGTCGTCACCCGACACGCAAGTACGTCTTTCCTTGTTTGTCACTTTATGCTTTATGTGTCACTGTGTCAAGTCTATTTTGCAGTGGGAGTTTGGTGTGACTTGTGGCTTTTTGATCCGGTTGGAGACTAGTCGAAATTGGTTTTGTCTTAATAAGTAAATGAGAGAAATAAGTCACATTATAGAAACGAATATCCACTGCAATTTGGACCTTAGGTATATTAAGTTGATTAGATTGACTTTTCTTCGTCTATAAATAAGTGATATTCAAAGAAATCTTAACGCTTTATGTCTGATTGTTACTTATCACTTTTTGATAGAATTCAATGAAGATATACTTGATTTGATTTATGATATAACTGTTTTTCTAGCATGCAAGTTATTGGCAGTTCAGTGTTTTCCTGCTTATTTTTTTTTTTTGATAAAAGGCCATAGTGAATTTTTTTGAAAGAAGTGTTGAATCTAAAATACTTATAAATTATAAAGATAGTAATTTTCCTTCAATTAATTCACTTTCATTGAAAAAGAAAGCAATTTTCAAGTAGCGCCTTTTTATTTTTCAAATCTTAGCAAGCTTTGTAGTTTAAAATAAAACTAAACATAAAAACAATTAATAATGCAAGCTAAATGTTGTATCGATTTTGATTTTTTTTTTACTCTATGTGGCCATAATTATACTGTCTAACACCATTTAGTCTCAAATTGTGTCTGTCAAGTCACAAATTTATATACTCAAACTCATTGTGCCTACAATGTTTTTTTAAAGTTTCATTCATTATTATGCATAGGTAACTAAGAAATATCTCTTTGCTCAATTTTTTTTTCATTAGGTACGGTTCGCTCTCAAGTTTCATCTCTTGCTAATATTATTGAAGAATTTTTTTTACAGCTACTGTCCAAAACTATAATATAATCTTCATTATGTATTGTATTTTTATTTAATACTAGCTTCTGCCCGCGACTTCGTACGCGTGGAATATAAAATTGCCGATAACTTTTCTTTCTGACATCTGATTTTAATCAAACATAGCTTATATGTTGCTCCAAATGATGCTCTATCTACCCTTGAAAACTGCATTCAAATCGGTTCAGTAGTTTCGGAGATTAGCTCTAACAAACAGACAGACAGACGGACAGACAGACAGACAGACAGACTGACAGAAAAGATTTCTAAAAATCGCTGTTTTGTGGTCTACCATACATCTTTAGACCCCCGTTCCTTGAGTATGTAGACAAGATAAATAAACTAATAAAGTGATATATCGATAAATGTATTACAGATTCAAAATCCAATTTGGAATCGAAAAATGAAATTCTGAAATATTTCGATTTTATATCTAGAAAAACTATACCTACACTTAACACACACATATTCATAACCTTCGTGGTTTGATCGTAATAATATAGCAATATGTTCTAGATAATGACAGCCACAGTGGAGACTATCACCGAACAACTGGACATGGCGACGAGTCTGCCACCTAATGTCGAGCCGACGATGGCCACCGCTCACACCGTGACGCTGACAGACACGGACGTCGCCACTGCCACCGCTGACGTGAGTGGGGCTGGGGGAAGCTATGGTGTGACCAGCGCCCTTTATGCTACTTGTTCTTGAAGATCGTGTTGTGTACACTTCAAGATTTTAAATCTGTTACGAAATTCAATTTGAATTTAGTAATTCAAGGAGGTGTCTGAAGTCCCCAATCCGAATTGGGCTCGCGTGGGGACTATAGCCCAAACCCTCTTGTGATGAGAGGAGGCCTGTGTCCAGCAGTGGGCCGTAAATAGGCTGTTGTGGCTGGCTGGATGTTGTAATTCGAGGGTCGAAATGCATGTATGGATGGATTGCGTGAAAGAGGATATGCTTAGAAAGAGTGATGCAGATTATGGAGAGGAATGGAAGAAAGGAACAACCTGTACCGACTCCGCGTAATGTGTGATAAAATGTAAGAAGAAGATGATGACCGATGATAATGATCATGGTGATAATAATGATCATGATGATGATCATGATGATGATGATGATGATGATGATGATGATGATGATGATGATGATGATGATGATGATGACTATAGCAGTCAGGTCAGCTATAATCATTAAGAGGGTTTATCCCGAAAGTTGGCAACTTCGCATATAGCTGTCAAATGTTTCGCTGTTTTTATTAATTTCTCAATATTACTGAATTAAAAAAGTAGTTATCATTCTATGGTTGAATGACGCGTCTCGTTTTATATTTGTTGGCTAGGCATTCAAATGATAAGATTACATTAAAATGCATGGAAAATGCGATGGAAAGTTTCAAAAGATAGTACTTCCATAATCCCAAGAATTTCGTGTTCCTATGATGATTGTTGCAATCCATACTTAAAGTTTTATTCAACCATAGAGCAATAATTCATGTTTTCATTCAGTTATATTCAGAAATTAATGAAAACAGCGAAAGATTTGACAGCTATTTGCGACGTTGCCAACTTTCGGAGTAAACCCTCTTAATTTGACTAAATTAACCGTGGTTCCAGGTGTCCACCCCTAACCTCCTGGGCGACGAGGCGATGGCCGAATCGATGGAGGACGACATGGCCAACTTCTGGCCGACATCGGCCGGCAAGTTCCACTTCTGCATCGACGACTTGCCGCAGGAGCTGCAGTACATCCACCAGCTCTTGCAGGTGGAGTGGCTTTTGTACTGACATAATAGTAGATTGTATGACTAAGGGGAGTGGCGTCTGCGGACCGGGAGACGAGCTGTCGGTAGGCCTCCAACAAGATGGAGCGACGACCTCGTGAAGGTCGCGGGAAACTGGTGGAAGCAAGTAGCACAGGACTGGTCTGAGCGGCGAGCCTTGGGGGAGGCCTATGTCCAGCATTGGACGTGTTTCGGCTGACGATGATGATGATGATGATGATGATACGGTGCAAAATTTTACCGCGGGTGACGGATCGAATCCTAAGTGAAGCGAGATTCGAGATTAGAATACCGAGCGCAGCGATTTACTGTTATAGCAGTTAATGATATTCTCATAAGAGGAGTGAAATCCAGAGTGTACGACACGGTAGCAAAATTCACACCTTAGGTGACAGCTTCAATCCCTCGCTAGCTCAGGATTCGACGATATCGCTTCGCTTTGGGTCAACAATCCTTAGTCTACGCGTAACGAAGTCGCCGGCAACAGCTAGTTCCTTATGGTGGTCACACACTGGCTGTTACAAATGTTATATAACAATGTGTGACAGGGACAGCGCAATATCAGTACTATGACGCTGTCCCTGTCACACATTGTTATATAACATTTATAACAGCCAGTGTGGGACCACCATTAATAAATGTGTAAAACGCAAAAAGAAAATTGAACTTGATTTTAGGTATAAAGTTCCATTGGTTTTACAATACAATACAATACAAATACTCTTTATTGAACACAACACAATAGAGAAAAAAAGAACAGGACAAAAAAGATCAGGAAAACATGTTGCTAGGTATACAGCAGGCGGTCTTATCGCTAGTAGAGCGATCTCTCCCAGACAACCTTTGGGTAGTGGATATCAAGTAAAAGAGATAAGTTTCAAAGAGAAGTCAAGGTTTTAGTGAGCAGTAAACCGTTTGCCGTCGATTTTACACCAAAAACGGTGATGGTGGCGATGCTGTTAATCATGAAAACGATGTGTAGTAAGTAGCATAGAAAAAGTTGGTAAGGTAAACCTAGAATGACAACCTTCATTACAAAGGAGCGTACGTCCGAAATAAGTGTTAAATACGATGATAGATGTCGCTGTCTACGCAGCCTGTATGAAAATTCTGAGCGCCCCCTGGATATTGCTCACACCCAGAGCTTTCCCGATGTACGCCGCAATGTGTAGCTCGTCTGTCTATATCATTACCTCTGGTATCACATCTCATCTTTATCGACAGGAGCTGAAAAACACGTCACATCCAAATGTGCTGTACCATCTGCTGCAGTGTCTTCAAGTGTTGGTCCTCAACGCTGATGCTCTCTCCGAGCATCGAGGGTTCCTCATCTGGTGCCAGGAGAACCTACTAATTGACAAGTCAGTAGAGATTTACACAACATACCCTATTTGTTTATCTAGTCTATTTTATCCACTGTTGGGAAAAGGTTGAAATACGGTGTTTTGTACTTAAATTATTTTTAACTATTGTCTGTTCAGTGTTGTGTTATCGCCATACGTCGCACTCAAGCGGGCAGTTTGGGGGCAAGGTACGGTTTACAAAAAAAATCTTAACTTACGAGTATTATAATGTACTTAGTATTTGTAACATAGTTAATTAGTTACCCGTTACCATTTATAAATCTTTAATGTGTAAATACTCTTTGAAGTGATAACTGATAGCCCATTTAAGTGGCCACTTAAAAAACAAATAAATAGCTGACATGCGTCATTATGACTGTCGTTCATACTTATATTTGTTGGTGCAGTGCCGTCTAATTAATATAAAGATTTGCTTTATTTGTTCATTTGCATATCTATGTATTGCAATGGACCCAATGCTATGTATTGCAATGCACTCCGAACTTAAGTCACAGAAAGGTCACATATACTGCTTAATATGTAAAGTTAATATGAAGCCCAAAAAATATAATGTTGATCGGCATTTATCGCGAAGACGAAGAACCTTGACTGCCAAGAATTTGGAAAAAATATTAATAATATATACGCATAATATACCTACTTAAGTAAATTAAATCAAATATACCACATACTATTCAATCTAATTTTTATTTAAAATTGAATAGACATAAAAAATAAACACCTAACTAACGTACAGCCTAAGTTGCTACGATATTTGGAATTGCACATTACAAATACTAGGTACCAAATACTAAGTACAAATACTTTATTCTGACTTGAAAATGAATCGATTGATTTGTAAACCTTATCTATCATTCTGACATGCCACCAAACTGCCCGCTTAAGTGCGACGTATGGTTATCGCAACTGACCCCTCCAAATACTGCCGGGTTATAATTTTAACAGGAAACCAATCTAGGATAGGTTCCTTTAAGTTTAAGTTAAGCTAAGTTTAAGTTTAGGGTATAGAGTAGTCTAGGTTCGTGACTGAAAAACAGCGTTCTGAGTCTGGCATCCTGTGCTGGAAGGACTATACCATAGTCCTACATGACAGTGTTGTCTCTGGTAGTTAAAAATTGACTGTTATGCTCAACAGCAGACTAGTTTTTTAATCACAAGCGGAGCGAGTCTTTCGATTCTTTGCTGATCTTTTAATATAAGCACACGCTGTAAATAACAACCTTGCATATAATTTTCTGCTTCTATTCTGTGTCTTTGAGTCAGGCTGTCCAACAGTGGGACAGTACCAATTGTACCATATTAATCCTATTATTTGTTAATATTATTTCTTATTTTGGTATAAAAAGACGATCCTAACGGTGAAATATTTTATTCCTGATTTTCATTATATTTGTATTTTGTATTCTTTCTGACGATCTCAATGTGAAATTCTCTTATTTTGACATGTAAAATATGCTGTAATTTGATATTGGGAAATAAATGTCTGTCTATGTCTATGTACAGGCTAATATAATAATAACAATAAGTGTATTGTAATTGATTTCAGTCTGTGGAACGTATGCGACGCGTCCCACTCGGCCATCTGCTCGGTGGCGGTGCCGGTGCTGCTGCACTGCTGCACGCTGGCGGGCGGCGGCGACGTGCTCTGCGCGCTCGTGCGCGACCAGTTCCACCACCGCGACCACCGCGTGCGCTTCCACGCGCTCGAGAAGGTCGCCGTCATCATCCGGTCGGTACAGCCCGACACACCAGGTCGACACAGCCTGATACAGTTCCACCACCGCGACCACCGCGTGCGCTTCCACGCGCTCGAGAAGGTCGCCGTCATCATCCGGTCGGTACAGCCCGACACACCAGGTCGACACAGCCTGATACAGTTCCACCACCGCGACCACCGCGTGCGCTTCCACGCGCTCGAGAAGGTCGCCGTCATCATCCGGTCGGTACAGCCCGACACACCAGGTCGACACAGCCTGATACAGTTCCACCACCGCGACCACCGCGTGCGCTTCCACGCGCTCGAGAAGGTCGCCGTCATCATCCGGTCGGTACAGCCCGACACACCAGGTCGACACAGCCTGATACAGTTCCACCACCGCGACCACCGCGTGCGCTTCCACGCGCTCGAGAAGGTCGCCGTCATCATCCGGTCGGTACAGCCCGACACACCAGGTCGACACAGCCTGATACAGTTCCACCACCGCGACCACCGCGTGCGCTTCCACGCGCTCGAGAAGGTCGCCGTCATCATCCGGTCGGTACAGCCCGACACACCAGGTCGACACAGCCTGATACAGTTCCACCACCGCGACCACCGCGTGCGCTTCCACGCGCTCGAGAAGGTCGCCGTCATCATCCGGTCGGTACAGCCCGACACACCAGGTCGACACAGCCTGATACAGTTCCACCACCGCGACCACCGCGTGCGCTTCCACGCGCTCGAGAAGGTCGCCGTCATCATCCGGTCGGTACAGCCCGACACACCAGGTCGACACAGCCTGATACAGTTCCACCACCGCGACCACCGCGTGCGCTTCCACGCGCTCGAGAAGGTCGCCGTCATCATCCGGTCGGTACAGCCCGACACACCAGGTCGACACAGCCTGATACAGTTCCACCACCGCGACCACCGCGTGCGCTTCCACGCGCTCGAGAAGGTCGCCGTCATCATCCGGTCGGTACAGCCCGACACACCAGGTCGACACAGCCTGATACAGTTCCACCACCGCGACCACCGCGTGCGCTTCCACGCGCTCGAGAAGGTCGCCGTCATCATCCGGTCGGTACAGCCCGACACACCAGGTCAACACAGCCTGATACAGTTCCACCACCGCGACCACCGCGTGCGCTTCCACGCGCTCGAGAAGGTCGCCGTCATCATCCGGTCGGTACAGCCCGACACACCAGGTCGACACAGCCTGATACAGTTCCACCACCGCGACCACCGCGTGCGCTTCCACGCGCTCGAGAAGGTCGCCGTCATCATCCGGTCGGTACAGCCCGACACACCAGGTCGACACAGCCTGATACAGTTCCACCACCGCGACCACCGCGTGCGCTTCCACGCGCTCGAGAAGGTCGCCGTCATCATCCGGTCGGTACAGCCCGACACACCAGGTCGACACAGCCTGATACAGTTCCACCACCGCGACCACCGCGTGCGCTTCCACGCGCTCGAGAAGGTCGCCGTCATCATCCGGTCGGTACAGCCCGACACACCAGGTCGACACAGCCTGATACAGTTCCACCACCGCGACCACCGCGTGCGCTTCCACGCGCTCGAGAAGGTCGCCGTCATCATCCGGTCGGTACAGCCCGACACACCAGGTCGACACAGCCTGATACAGTTCCACCACCGCGACCACCGCGTGCGCTTCCACGCGCTCGAGAAGGTCGCCGTCATCATCCGGTCGGTACAGCCCGACACACCAGGTCGACACAGCCTGATACAGTTCCACCACCGCGACCACCGCGTGCGCTTCCACGCGCTCGAGAAGGTCGCCGTCATCATCCGGTCGGTACAGCCCGACACACCAGGTCGACACAGCCTGATACAGTTCCACCACCGCGACCACCGCGTGCGCTTCCACGCGCTCGAGAAGGTCGCCGTCATCATCCGGTCGGTACAGCCCGACACACCAGGTCGACACAGCCTGATACAGTTCCACCACCGCGACCACCGCGTGCGCTTCCACGCGCTCGAGAAGGTCGCCGTCATCATCCGGTCGGTACAGCCCGACACACCAGGTCGACACAGCCTGATACAGTTCCACCACCGCGACCACCGCGTGCGCTTCCACGCGCTCGAGAAGGTCGCCGTCATCATCCGGTCGGTACAGCCCGACACACCAGGTCGACACAGCCTGATACAGTTCCACCACCGCGACCACCGCGTGCGCTTCCACGCGCTCGAGAAGGTCGCCGTCATCATCCGGTCGGTACAGCCCGACACACCAGGTCGACACAGCCTGATACAGTTCCACCACCGCGACCACCGCGTGCGCTTCCACGCGCTCGAGAAGGTCGCCGTCATCATCCGGTCGGTACAGCCCGACACACCAGGTCGACACAGCCTGATACAGTTCCACCACCGCGACCACCGCGTGCGCTTCCACGCGCTCGAGAAGGTCGCCGTCATCATCCGGTCGGTACAGCCCGACACACCAGGTCGACACAGCCTGATACAGTTCCACCACCGCGACCACCGCGTGCGCTTCCACGCGCTCGAGAAGGTCGCCGTCATCATCCGGTCGGTACAGCCCGACACACCAGGTCGACACAGCCTGATACAGTTCCACCACCGCGACCACCGCGTGCGCTTCCACGCGCTCGAGAAGGTCGCCGTCATCATCCGGTCGGTACAGCCCGACACACCAGGTCGACACAGCCTGATACAGTTCCACCACCGCGACCACCGCGTGCGCTTCCACGCGCTCGAGAAGGTCGCCGTCATCATCCGGTCGGTACAGCCCGACACACCAGGTCGACACAGCCTGATACAGTTCCACCACCGCGACCACCGCGTGCGCTTCCACGCGCTCGAGAAGGTCGCCGTCATCATCCGGTCGGTACAGCCCGACACACCAGGTCGACACAGCCTGATACAGTTCCACCACCGCGACCACCGCGTGCGCTTCCACGCGCTCGAGAAGGTCGCCGTCATCATCCGGTCGGTACAGCCCGACACACCAGGTCGACACAGCCTGATACAGTTCCACCACCGCGACCACCGCGTGCGCTTCCACGCGCTCGAGAAGGTCGCCGTCATCATCCGGTCGGTACAGCCCGACACACCAGGTCAACACAGCCTGATACAGTTCCACCACCGCGACCACCGCGTGCGCTTCCACGCGCTCGAGAAGGTCGCCGTCATCATCCGGTCGGTACAGCCCGACACACCAGGTCAACACAGCCTGATACAGTTCCACCACCGCGACCACCGCGTGCGCTTCCACGCGCTCGAGAAGGTCGCCGTCATCATCCGGTCGGTACAGCCCGACACACCAGGTCGACACAGCCTGATACAGTTCCACCACCGCGACCACCGCGTGCGCTTCCACGCGCTCGAGAAGGTCGCCGTCATCATCCGGTCGGTACAGCCCGACACACCAGGTCAACACAGCCTGATACAGTTCCACCACCGCGACCACCGCGTGCGCTTCCACGCGCTCGAGAAGGTCGCCGTCATCATCCGGTCGGTACAGCCCGACACACCAGGTCGACACAGCCTGATACAGTTCCACCACCGCGACCACCGCGTGCGCTTCCACGCGCTCGAGAAGGTCGCCGTCATCATCCGGTCGGTACAGCCCGACACACCAGGTCGACACAGCCTGATACAGTTCCACCACCGCGACCACCGCGTGCGCTTCCACGCGCTCGAGAAGGTCGCCGTCATCATCCGGTCGGTACAGCCCGACACACCAGGTCGACACAGCCTGATACAGTTCCACCACCGCGACCACCGCGTGCGCTTCCACGCGCTCGAGAAGGTCGCCGTCATCATCCGGTCGGTACAGCCTGACACACCAGGTCAACACAGCCTGATACAGTTCCACCACCGCGACCACCGCGTGCGCTTCCACGCGCTCGAGAAGGTCGCCGTCATCATCCGGTCGGTACAGCCCGACACACCAGGTCGACACAGCCTGATACAGTTCCACCACCGCGACCACCGCGTGCGCTTCCACGCGCTCGAGAAGGTCGCCGTCATCATCCGGTCGGTACAGCCCGACACACCAGGTCGACACAGCCTGATACAGTTCCACCACCGCGACCACCGTGTGCGCTTCCACGCGCTCGAGAAGGTCGCCGTCATCATCCGGTCGGTACAGCCCGACACACCAGGTCGACACAGCCTGATACAGTTCCACCACCGCGACCACCGCGTGCGCTTCCACGCGCTCGAGAAGGTCGCCGTCATCATCCGGTCGGTACAGCCCGACACACCAGGTCGACACAGCCTGATACAGTTCCACCACCGCGACCACCGCGTGCGCTTCCACGCGCTCGAGAAGGTCGCCGTCATCATCCGGTCGGTACAGCCTGACACACCAGGTCAACACAGCCTGATACAGTTCCACCACCGCGACCACCGCGTGCGCTTCCACGCGCTCGAGAAGGTCGCCGTCATCATCCGCTCGGTGGGGGCCACACCACATCCTTACAGCCCGACACACCAGGTCAACAGAGCCTGATATACCAGTCTGATACAGCCTGATACACCAGGTCGATAAAGCCTGATGCTTTGTTATGTCTGTCGTTTTATCTCAGGTGCCGACACTAATCAAAATGCCTTGGGTCAATTTTACAACCAATGTGCCTTCCGTCCTGTAAGTAATCTAAAACAAATAAATTCACTTTCTCAATTAAAATGTCAGTTTGATTAACAGACAGTAAACTAGTTTTTGTCCGCGACATCGTATAAATAAAATAAAAAATAATATCCTGAGACATATCACATCGCACTCCCCAAGAAACCTACATGCCAAATTTCCACTTCCTACGACCAGTAAATAGTTTCAGTTCCAGTCACTCAATCAGTCAGTCAGTAACGGGAGAATTTCATGTATATATTGATTTGTCATCAGATTCATGGACGGATCGCCCGTGAAGACCAGTCTACCTCTTCAGACAGCATTGGCGACAGCCTTCTGCTACCTCATCTCTAGTATGGACGACATCAATGTGTATGTCGCGCAACGGGCAACATTATACATCGGGACTATACACGACAATGCCATTGATGTGAGTATTATTGACATCTTACTGTAGGGATGACGACAACTTTTTTTCCTTAGTCTATCAGGAAGATTATTGAAAAGTATTGGACACGTATTTTTTCTTTGTTCACGTAATCAAACTTATACGGAGATATATTGAGTTGAAATGTCGCGTGACGTCACGGTTAGGTACGATTTATACCTAACGGTGACGTAGTTAGCCCCACTCTCCAACTTTAATGCGTTTTAACTTAGTCATTCTTTGTTAATTTGATAAAACAAAAAATACGTGTCTAATATTTTTTTATTACCTGACTGACGGACTAATTAGAATTTCAATTTCTTTACCTTGTCGTCATCCCTATTGTAAACTGCCAATGTTGAACAAAGGTATTCCCCAACTTTTTCTAGATAAAGCGGCCCCGCATAGTCAATACCGACCTATACCAGATCGTCGCTCTACCTTGTTGGAGGCAGCGATAATGGCTCCATTCGAGGACTTTCTGACCTAATCAGCCATTAATGTGTTCTTAGTTGAATAAAAAAATATTTGGCATAGATTTAGTAGTAAAATATCGTAAACATGTTGGCGACTATCTGCTACCTGATCCTGATTGTTTTATATGTGGGAGCTAGCCGGCGGATAAGCCATCAAAATGAAATAGTGCTTTCAACAATAATTTATTGTAGTCCAATTCATAGCTAACACGCATTAATACAGTATCTAAACTGTGATAACAGACCTTAATTTAATTAATCTAAAGCGTAGAAACAGCGGTAATTACAGACTAACAATGACAACATAGATATGGAAGATTATCACCTGATAAAAGACGATTCAGAGCAAGTTCGTGCCGTGTCCAAACTAGGACCACTTCTGAGCCGTCGAAATAGAGGGAGTGTCTTTTATAAGCTGAAGTAAACAAGTCTGATGACGTAGTGGGTGAAATCGAGTGGCGTGAGGCGATTTTAGCAACAACAAGTTTTCTACCCTCATTTGTCATTATTTTATTCAAAAGAAATCAAAATCACCCTCATTCTCCCACATATACTTTCTTATACTTTGCTCGCGAATAGTTTTAAAAACGTTGTTTAATTCACGTCCGAGTTTTTTATTCCCACTCGTCCCTAACGTCAACCCTCGCTTTCGCTCGCACCAACTTAACTAACTTTTAGCACTTGCGTGAAAAAGTAGTATTTCCCTCCAGCTGCTAGTGTACTGCCTGGAGACTCAGTTCGACCTGGTGATCGTGGACCGCGCGATGGTGCTGCAGTGCGTGTACCAGCTGCACAACTCGCTCAGCGACCGCAACATCCTGACCTGGCAGTTCTTCCTCAACCGCTTCGAAGCTCTGTTCCTGGAGGCGCAGATCAACTCCAACAAGAATGTCGACTTTACCAACTTGAGAGGTAAATTGGCATTCAGCTTTAACGTTTTATTTTTTCGTAATAAAATCGTTGTTTTCTTGTTTTTTTTTTTACCTTTATTTTTTATTTTAGATGACCGCTTTGGTGTTTTCGATGTGGTAAGTTTTTATTGTTTTGTTTTCTCATTTTGATTTAGATCGGAATTATTATTTACTCTAAAATACCTACAAGGACATTTTTGCTAACTAAGTATATGATGAGTATTTTTTTTCGATAATTTCCTTAATTAAAATTTTATACTAATAATAAATACGTTTATTTCAGGCAGAGCCTATATTTTCACAATAAATGACTGTACAAGCGGAACATATCTAACATATATAACCGTTCTAGACATATAAATAGCCTTTACTTCACCGCAAACCCTCATTACAGAGGTAGCACTTAAGGACAGACTTTCAGAATGGTTCCTGTACATTGTACAGAGTACAAAGTACGTCGCGCTCATGAAGCGTTGAGCATATGCAGCTGTCAATACATTGAGCGCGTCATTCGGCACTCCCGCACTTAGCCTATTAAACCACCATTATACACTATGTAGCTATGGCAAATTACACTTTAATTTACCATCAATATTCTTATTCCAGAGCTAGTAAGCACGGACACGAGCTCAGAGTGGTTCTTGTACAAAGTGCGTCGCGCCCATGAAGCGTTGAGCGTGTCAGCTGTCAATACATTGAGCGCGTCGTTCGGCACTAAATAGCCTATTAATCCATCATTATACACTATGTAGCTATGGCAAATTATACTTTACCTTATCACAATATTCTCATTCTAGAGCTAGTAAGCACGGACACGAGCTCAGAGTCGTTCTTGTACAAAGTGCGTCGCGCTCATGAAGCGTCGAGCGTGTCAGCTGTCAATACATTGAGCGCGTCGTTCGGCACTAAATAGCCTATTAATCCATCATTATACACTATGTAGCTATGGCAAATTATACTTTACCTTATCACAATATTCTTATTCCAGAGCTAGTAAGCACGGACACGAGCTCAGAGTGGTTCTTGTACAAAGTGCGTCGCGCCCATGAAGCGTTGAGCGTGTCAGCTGTCAATACATTGAGCGCGTCATTCGGCACTCAATAGCCTATTAATCCTACATTATACACTATGTAGCTATGGCAAATTACACTTTACCATGAATATCCTCATTCCAGAGCTAGTAAGCACGGACACGAGTTCAGAGTGGTTCTTGTACAAGGTGCGGCGCGCCCATGAAGCGTTGAGCGTGTCAGCTGTCAACACATTGAGCGCGTCATTTGGAACTAAGTGGCCGTACAAAAGGACCATATCCGCTCCCGCCACCATACCGCCGCAGCCTGACAGACAGCTGGGTAAGTTACTATTACGAAAACTAACTTTTAAAGCCTATTTCTTATTATTTTACCTTGTATTTATAAGTGATTTCCTGTTACACACTAGCTTATTGATTCTATTTGATTTCTATTGTATCCTAATTTGGCTGTTCGTACTATGTTATAAAATCGTTTCGAAGCGAAGAAAAAAAAAATGGGCATGAATTATGTTCGAATTAGTTACTCGTATTTTAATTGTACACTGAAACTTTCTTATTGAATCCTTTAGACAGAGATACCGAAATGTTTTTTTAGTTACGCCTTTCTAAAATTTTCAAATGTTGACAATTGCCATTTATAATTTATCTTGAAGCTCTTGAGTTAGATAATTGGTCTGTTTCTCCCCAGAGCGAGAGAAAGTGTACTCTAGACAGTACTCGGCGCCGCTTTTGAAGCGGAAGACCTCGCGCTTCGGCCTCGGGCAGCTCCTGGCCGCCCCGGCCTCCGTGCCCGCGCCGAGGCCCAATAACCACGGTAAATTTACCACTACTACTACTACTACAGCCTATTTGCGTCCCACTGCTGGGCACAGACCTCCTCTCATCACGAGAGGGTTTGGGCTATAGTTCCCACGCGGGCCCAGTGCGGGTAGGGGACTTCACACACATGTTTGAATTAATTCGCAGATGCGTGCAGGTTTCCTCACGATGTTTACTAATAGACCTTAAAATTTTTTTTTGCAAATTAACCATATTTCGTAGCTTTTATCTAGACGAGTAGGAATACGTTAAAACTGTAAATTAAAAAGTTATAGAGAATTTTATCGCCTTTCATAATGTAGTACAAGGAAATTTCCTATTAAGCATAGCTTCCGAGATTTGAGCGAAAAATGGGACCTTCAAACCTTTGTTACTTGTTCAGAGGGTCTGCACACACTATCGGGGCGCTCCACCGAGGAGCTAATGACGGTGATGCCGCGCGCTGTGGACCTGGAAGAGGCGGACCGCGAGACCACCAACCTACTCGTGTTCCTGCTCATGCAGTTCCTGTCCAGGTGAACTATGGACACGCTCCAGCGAGCAGCTGGTGCCGGTGATGCCGCGCCGTGGACCTGGAGGAGGCGGACCGCGAGACCACCAACCTACTCGTGTTCCTGCTCATGCAGTTCCTGTCCAGGTGAACTATGGACACGCTCCAGCGAGGAGCTGGTGCCGGTGATGCCGCGCCGTGGACCTGGAGGAGGCGGACCGCGAGACCACCAACCTACTCGTGTTCCTGCTCATGCAGTTCCTGTCCAGGTGAACTATGGACACGCTCCAGCGAGGAGCTGGTGCCGGTGATGCCGCGCCGTGGACCTGGAGGAGGCGGACCGCGAGACCACCAACCTACTCGTGTTCCTGCTCATGCAGTTCCTGTCCAGGTGAACTATGGACACGCTCCAGCGAGGAGCTGGTGCCGGTGATGCCGCGCCGTGGACCTGGAGGAGGCGGACGGCGAGACCACCAACCTACTCGTGTTCCTGCTCATGCAGTTCCTGTCCAGGTGAACTATGGACACGCTCCAGCGAGGAGCTGGTGCCGGTGATGCCGCGCCGTGGACCTGGAGGAGGCGGACCGCGAGACCACCAACCTACTCGTGTTCCTGCTCATGCAGTTCCTGTCCAGGTGACTATGGACACGCTCCAGCGAGGAGCTGGTGCCGGTGATGCCGCGCCGTGGACCTGGAGGAGGCGGACCGCGAGACCACCAACCTACTCGTGTTCCTGCTCATGCAGTTCCTGTCCAGGTGAACTATGGACACGCTCCAGCGAGGAGCTGGTGCCGGTGATGCCGCGCCGTGGACCTGGAGGAGGCGGACCGCGAGACCACCAACCTACTCGTGTTCCTGCTCATGCAGTTCCTGTCCAGGTGACTATGGACACGCTCCAGCGAGGAACTGGTGCCGGTGATGCCGCGCCGTGGACCTGGAGGAGGCGGACCGCGAGACCACCAACCTACTCGTGTTCCTGCTCATGCAGTTCCTGTCCAGGTGAACTATGGACACGCTCCAGCGAGGAGCTGGTGCCGGTGATGCCGCGCCGTGGACCTGGAGGAGGCGGACCGCGAGACCACCAACCTACTCGTGTTCCTGCTCATGCAGTTCCTGTCCAGGTGACTATGGACACGCTCCAGCGAGGAACTGGTGCCGGTGATGCCGCGCCGTGGACCTGGAGGAGGCGGACCGCGAGACCACCAACCTACTCGTGTTCCTGCTCATGCAGTTCCTGTCCAGGTGAACTATGGACACGCTCCAGCGAGGAGCTGGTGTTGGTGATGCCGCGCCGTAGACCTGGAGGAGGCGGACCATGTTGGTTGAAAAATATCGGTGCAACTTAAAATCCAGGTGTAGATTGCACTTTGTTACGTCTAGATGTCACTTTGTTATATCCAGATGTCACGTTTTTACATCCAGATGTCACTTTGTTACATCCAGGTATCCCTTTGTTACGTTCAGAATCTCAGATGTCACGTTGTTACATCCAGATATCGCTTTATTACATTCAGATGGCAATTTGTTAAATATAGGTGTCACTTTGTTACATTTAGATGCCACTTTGTTACATCCAAATGTCACTTTGTTTAAATGTGTGTATGTCTAAAAGTCACTTTGTTACATCCATAGTCACTATTAGTTAGTTAGATGTCACGCTGTTACATTCAGATGTCACTTTGGTACATCCTCATCATATATTGTATCTGTTGATGAACGTAATAAATAAAATAATAAATATATCGACACCGTTCTACGTCAACGTCTAATATATTCGTCATGGCATACAAATGATAGGGAAGTTAAATACGTAAGATCCACATATATCCTTTAAACTTCAGCCACAGGCGTGTGAGTGTAGGCTTTTGTATTTGACACGGCGTTGAAAAGGTTAAGGGCCGGTTCCTATATCCACGAAACGCCTCGTTTTGCCTACGGACGGTTAAAATTTGACAGATTCTCTATGGAACAAATGTCAAAAATCAACCGCCCGTAGGCAAAACGAGGCGTTTCGTGGATATAGGAACCGGGCCTAAATGGCCTTGTTTGCCCCAGGTCCGACCAGGCCCATCCGAACGAAGACAAGCAATCCCTGAAGACACAAGAAGTCGTTCTGAGGCATCTGTTCCTTCTGCTCGGGTACAATTGTGTCGACAAGTGCTTCCACATCTCTCCGCACACGCTCAGGTAAGTTCGGAATGAATTTTGCAGCTAGTTTTAGTCGTAACTTGGAGTTCGATGAAAATGTTTCCAGTGCAACAAAAACGGACACACTGTTCCGGTATTTTTTATTTTTGTTTTTATTTAGACACTGTTTGATCATAGTTGATTAGAAAAAATGCCATTAGAAGCTATGTCAGCCACTGCAATGGATTTATGCGAGAAGTGATATTTGGCGGCAGGTTCTTTTATCATGAACTTCATATAGCAAACCGCTATTGTCACATCACAAAATAAAGTTCTTTTCTTCGAAAATTCATCACAATAGTCGGTTACATCACTAGTTGTTAAAATTTTAATATTATTGTTTGCAGGCAATCTTCGATCTTCAATGCTTTTATAGCTAACCTGCCTCAAGTTTTGGACCAGAACCACCTGATGGGAGCGAGCATTGCGGAGCCGACATTGATGCTACTGCAGGTTTGTTTATAGTTAATGTAATAAAATCATTTATTTAAGTAATAAAATATGTGACCATTATTCTTCAATATTCTAACCGACGGACGAAATAGATTTTTCACTCCTCCTATTCGAAAAGGAGTATTTTGTTGCCCGTTTACAGGGAGTTATATACGAGTTTGCTCCCTCTCCATTTCTGTTCCGCTAATAGGGAGCAAAGGAAGATTTTGCGGGAGGAATGCTGCAACTGGTTTTCTCATAAGAGGAGAGAAAAGCAAGGTGTACAACACGGTAGCAAAATTATTTACACCTTGGGTGATATATCTTGAATCCCTTGCTAGCTCAAGATTCCACGTTAGAATCCCTCGTTCCGCTCGGGATTGTATCCTGAAATCTTTCGCGTCGCTCTGGATTTAATCCTTTACCTGCGGTAAGATACACAATTTTGCTCCCTAGTCATACAATGTACTATTATTTAAGTAAATAGAATGGAATAGAATAGAAATCATTTATTATATCACAAAAGCCACCATCACCAACTTATACTAGGTACAATAAGGATAAATCTTAAGACTACACAATGGTGCCGAAATGTGACACAAAAATGAATAAAATACGTGCCCTATTATTTTTCAATACTTAAACCGGCGGACTAAATAGATCTGCAACTTATCTATACTGATACCATGCCTATCGCGTCCAGTTCTGCAGCGCGCCGGGCGCGGGGTCGGCTGCGCCGGCGCCGCTCCACAGCGCGGCCGCCACGCACTCGCTGCACGCGCTGGAGCCGCACGTGAGGCGGCACTGGCTCATGGCGCTCTCCGTCGTACTCTATAAGGTACAGAAGGTCGGCTGCGCCGGCGCCGCTCCACAGCGCGGCCGCCACGCACTCGCTGCACGCGCTGGAGCCGCACGTGAGGCGGCACTGGCTCATGGCGC